>CAMZMU010000037.1:51885656-52178294 GCA_947311845.1 Poa pratensis | reverse complement strand
TCCTGATAAACCTGAGAGCGGCATCAGCTCCAGCGCGAGCTGAAGATGAGCGCCACTCTCGAATCTTTTTCGGCTTCACGAAGCTTGGCGGCGAGCTCAGGCGTAGTATTGGGAGCATCGGCAAGAGGCCACAAGGCTCGGAAAGCAGACACACCTGCATCGAGGAGTTCGGACCCAATGGTTTTCAAGGGATGGATCCGAGCTTTGATGGCCACGATGTGGTCCTCAATGGTCCAGACGGGGTTCGTCTCGTTACGCCTCTTCCTGTGCTGATCAGTGATATTGCGAGCCGAGATTTGGGTGTAGGTGAAGTGCTCTGCAGAAGGATAGCCTGTTAATAATGAAAGAAACAGTTCGGCAAAGAGCCAGTACTGTTGAGGACAAAGCAAGGATAAGGGGGGCAAGAAGCTTACCGTCCATTTCTTGGTTGATGCGTTCCAGCGTCGGGAGGAGCTGGTTAACCGAAGCTTGAAGGGCTTCATAAGCCTCGGTGGCCGAGGTGGCGCGGGCCTCGGCTAACTGGAGCGCATTCTCATGTTCCTTGGCGGCATCCTCCCGAAGTTTCTTCTCTGTTTCAACAACACTGGCCTTTTCCGCCTGCAGCTGCTCTTTTTCCGACGTCCGCAGCTCAGTGATGCGCTTCAGTTCCTTTACCAGACGAGCTACTTCGGCTTTCTCTTGTTGGAGCTTCTCGTCCAAAGAGTTCTTTTCTGCAAGGACGGCCTTGTGCTCGTCGTGGAGTTTCTTGTGGTCAAACAAGAGGGTATGAAAGATGTCCGTGCGGACGTTCATAGTATTCTGCAAGGAAGAAAAACATAGCTCGGTTAGAAAGGCTATACCTCGACAAGAGTCTCGGGGACTCGGAGTCAAATCATTGGGAAAATGTTGCCGGGGTATGCCTCGACAGGAGTCTCGGGGACTCGTACCCGAGGTGCATGCTAAAGTAAGGTAAAATGGTTTGGATACGTCGGATGAAAATTGAAAGTTGAGATTCAAGCCAAACAATTTTAACTCCGGCGGAGCGTCAATAGTTTACCTCGAATCTCGGGGACTGGGAATGGTGGATATTAGATGAGATACTGCATGAAAGTAAAGAGAATAGGACTTACGTCGATGTTTTGAGCAGCACGCAGGGCAGCGACTTGTAGGTCGTGTACGCTTCGGCCGCAGGCGCTGTTTCCCGCAGGATGCTCAGCCACCGGAGCAGCTAGGGAGGCCGAGGAGACCTCGTCTGCAGAATTCCAGTCTGCATTGTAGTGTTCCAAGGAGCCGAGGCTCTGGTCACTATCAGTGCGCAGAGGAGGATATCCCCACGGTCCGCCCTGCTCGATGCCCCTAACCGAGGCCTCCAAGGCCAAAGCAGCCTCGGAGCTTGAAGCAGGCCGGTTATCCAATATAAGAGATGCCTCCGAGCATATTCTTCGGCCGGAGGAGCAGTCTCATCAACGGGTGCGGCGAATGGAGGAATTCGGCGTGTCACCGGGGAGGAGACCTCGGTTGCATCCTTGAAGGAGAAGAGATAGTCAGGGTGCCAGACCCAGATGTTGGTTTGGGGGTGACCTTAGACTTCACCGTCTCTTTCTCTTTCTCCTTGCCTTTCTCCAACGGCAAGGTAGTCTGGCGAACTGGTTTTTGGGGCTGCTGCTTGGGCTGCTGCTTGGGCTGTTGCTTCTGCTGTTGCTGTTGTTGGTTGCGGGCAGTCTGGCTGCGGGGGGAGAGTCGAGGCTCCGGCAAGGCGGTAGCCGGAGTTCTGGCGCGATTGGTCCCCGCATCCGTTTGAGGACGCGGAGAAGTCTGACCTCGGGTGGGGCAGATTTCTCCAAGGCCGGGCCAGACCTCGGTGGAGGAGATCCGGGGCGAGAGTTCGTCGGGGTGGTCGTGGCTTCAGAGGCACCAACGGGTGCAGTCATGGAGGATACCTCCTGATCCACGTCTATGGGTCACTGCAACGAAGGGAATGGTTAAGTGTTAATACCGAGGTAATATGTTTAAGCAACAAACATGTTGGCTATAGAAGCAAAGCATTACCCATCCGAGTAGGAAACCTCTTGCCCCCTCGGGCATGAGGAGGATTTCCGGACTTCTTCAGCCGACGTCTCTTGACCGGAGCCTCAGTGGGTCCGGAGGCTCCAGTGGCGGATGGTTCGGCGGCCGAAGTTGCGGCACCAGCGCGTTTCCGGCTGGTTGCTGGAGTAAAGTTCGGAAGGTGAGGAAGGCAGGAGATAGGTACCGCGTTTATTGGTTCCATGACGAGAAATCCCTCCTCGTCATCCGAAATCTCTTGAACTGAAGCTTGTGCTTGAGGCTTACCCGCGGTGGTGACGCGGGCCGAGGCAATGGGCATGTAATCCTCGTTGTCAGGATCCACGTTGGATGGTGGGTCCTCGACAGGAGATCCTTGCCGAAGTGGTCCGCAGGATGGACTCCATCCTCGGCGGTCTGGCGGGAGAACAGCTATATGGCAGACATATGAAAAGGAGTTAGGAAGAAAATTCAAGATGAACGTCGGTAGCAAGACCTCGGTGGTAAAGGAGTACCGAAGAAAACGTCGGAACAGCGTACCTGTTTTGGTGGCTTGGTCCTGTAGTGGGGTTCCCTTCCCCATGTCCAAGCGTCAGAGATCTTGGACTTGGTGATAGCTCGGACTCGCCGAGCTACCGCGGCGTTGTCCAGTGCAACGTGCGTATGGCGGGTTGGATCATAAAGACCGCTCATGTGGCAGATCTTGTGAGTCCTCGCCTGGAGAGGGGAGACCCTGCGCTTCACGAATGTGCAGGCCAGATCGTCAGCCGTCAGGACTTTCCCGTCGTTCGCAGGGTCCTCCGGGTCCTGCCATTTCGCAACATACCCATGGATGGACTTGATTTCGCCGGTGAGGGGAGTGTAGTCCCAGTTGAGCGGTTCTGTAGGAGGGCTGAGGTTAAACGCCGGCAGGTTGAGGAAGTCCTCTTCGCCGGAGTTCTTCACGTAAAACCACGTCCGGAGCCACTTGCGAACGGTGTCCGGGTAGCGATACGTGGGAAGATGGAGTTTCGGCGAGGAGCTACGATGGCTGCTCCGCAGGCGGTTAGTAGCTTGGGCAGATCCTTGTTTTTCGGATCCGGGATCACTTGCCGCTTAAGTTGGAAGTAGCGAGAAAAGAGGTCTACCGTGGCTTTGAGGCCGAGGTATCCCTCAGAGAAGGAAACGATGCAGGAGAGAGTGGTGATGGCGTTGGCGGGGAGGTGATGAACCTGGAGTCCGAACTTGTCGAGGAAGCTCCGGAAGAAATCACTAACGGGCAGTCCGAAGCCGCGCTGGAAGTGCGCGACGAAGACCACCCGTTCCCCTTCCTTGACTTGAGGCTCGAGTTCGCCCTCTGGCAGGCGACACTCTACCCCGGCGGGAATCCGCCGAGTCGCCCTGAGCCACTGGATTTCGTCCGGAGTTACATCCGAACCTTCCCAGCCGGCTCGTTCTCCGACCTCCAGTTCGAGGTCTGGAACCTCGGTTTGTTCCGAAGTCTCAGGAGGAGACATCTCGGCAGAATCAATCTGCAGAGAATGCACAGAAGTTTAGCAAAGGAAAAAGTAAATCTGGAATCTAAGGCTATATCTGGCTAACTCAGGAGGAGTTGGACGGCTATCTAATGTATATAGAGGCATATCTATGCTAGGCGAGCATCTATCCGAGGTATGAAACTCATACTACCCAAAAAAGTATGCAAGTAAGATCTACCGGAGGAGGTAAATAGAGTTTTATTCAAGAACATATGAAGAACCAAAGCGCAAAGAGGAAGAAACCTAGGGCAATGCCTAGGGTATCAAGAAAGGGAGTACATACCGTGAAAACGAGGTGCTGAAGGGCGGCGCCGGTGACGCGGTCGCAGCGGCGACGAAGGAGCTGCTCGTCGGCGGCGGCGGGAACGCGTTTCTTCTCAACCGGAAGCGGCGGCACTGGTTGCGATGGAGGCGAGATGGCGAGTGAAGGAGGAAGAAGATGGCGAAGTTGCCCGTGGGGCCCTACTTATAGCCGCGTGCGGTAACTGCCCGCATTAACTGCACCACTACCGCGCGGTTATCGGGAGGCGCGGGATCGTGTGCGAGTGGGCGCACGGTTACGCGGTCTGCGGCCGCACGATCGGCCACATCGTGGGCCGCAGAGTGGCAACCGCCCACCCCGGATTTCCTGCGCTGGTCAGCACAAGAATCGAGGGGTCGTGGGCGGTCAAGTACTTGAGTGCGCAGGTGCGCTGTTCGGTGGGTCCGGCTGACGAGGGCGGCGTGTGGTCAGAATCTGCTTGGCAGAGGTCCGGATTCCGAAGCCCGGGCAGAGATTCTTCGCCACGTACCTCGGAAAATCTTGAGGCAAGATGGTGCTGAGTCAGATAGCTCGGAGAGTTCAGTTCGCATATCTACCTCGGATTGGATGGTGGTGTATGGGAGGTACCTCGGCGTGACTATGTTGGAGGTCGGTTTAGGAGGTGGTGTAATGCTTGTTTTGAACCTGCTACGGCCCTCCTTCCGAGGTCGTAGGACCGCACCAGCTTCGGGGACTAATGTCGGGGGAGTATCCCCGGGTAGGGTCAAGGCTTGGCATAAGGTGGTGTTCGAAGTTGTGCCGAGGTACGGAAAGGGCTGACCTGTTTGGGCCTGGGAAGTTCAGAGCTTCATCTTGACCTGGAGAGTACAGGCCGACCTATTTTGGCCCAGAGGGGTCCGAGGTATACTGTTGGCCAGGGCCGAGGTTCACTGTCCGAGCTATGTTCTGCCGACCTAACTACCTCAGTGCGGTGGTTCGTGTTGTGGGTGCAGGAGAAGCTGTGGGAAGGAAGTAAGATCCGACCTAGTAAAAGATATTAAGCGCAAGACCCAAGGTACGGCACGTCCGTGCCAAGCTAACCGAGGTGATGGGCTGTAGGTCGGGCAGGAGTCAATGCTCCTGTCACTTCCAGCCGGGTACAGGAGCGCCTGACACGGGAGCGTCTGTCAAGGAGCATGGCAGAGGCGTGCTCCGGGTTCGGCGGGCCTGCACGTCTCTGATCGCTGGCTACGCGAGGTCTGGGAAAAGGCTACGAGGTAGCTCTGCCAGGCCACGTCCTGTCTCGGTCAGAGGGGACAGGCTAGTTCTGCCGTTAGGCTACAGGAGATGGGCAAGCCACGTCTTGTCCCCGACCGAGGTACGGTGGTACGGTGGTGACCGTTGCAGAGGCATGGCAACAGTGTTCTGCGAGGGGCACAGTGGTAACCCGGCTGGCCTATATAGTGGGCTTCACCCCCCTCCTGCTTGAAAAACGGGACGAGGCGGACGGATCGATCAACAGAGGAAGAGAAAGAGATAGAGAGAAAGAGGAAGGAACCTCGGAAACCCCGGAAACACCTCGGATCTAGCTCGGAGTACCTTCTCCCTCCCGTATAGCTCCATCTTTTACCTCAAGTTCTCACCATTGTATCATCATACAGCTCGAGGAGCAGCTTGTACTTGTCACTCTGAGCTATACGCTGGCTAGGATAGTGCTGCAGTAGGGGTGTTACCTCCACAAGAGGGCCCCGAAGCAGGGTACATCGTGGTGTGTTTTGTGTTCTTGTTTTCTTGGTTCTTCGTTCGTGTTCTTGCGTGTTCTTGCGTGTGCACTTCTTGAGTGCATAAACCCTCCCCGGATTCCCCCAACGACCATTCGGCCCCATCTTAGCCATACCTATGGCATCTGCCGTGATCCCACCACGACAAAACTCGAAGGCACAAATTCGCATTTCAACATCAGCATGTTCGCGGCCAGAAGACCCGCAAAATATATAGTTCATTACAGACCGAACCAAAAGCAGAAGAATCTTAAAAGAACGGAGTCTACATCACAGACTCCGACTGGGAACGGCTCTTCCTAGCAGCCAACTCTGCAGCCTTGGCAATCCTCTTCTCGAAGGTGGCGATCAACTTTGCAGCCAGCTGACTCGCCTGCGTCTTCACACCGCTAAGGGACGCGGTCTTGCCATCAGGCTTCCGAGGGAAGTCGCTGACAACCTTCTCAAAATCACCTACGACTTGGTGACCAAGAAGTAGCTGGAAAGTGAGCTTGGAGCCGCGTACCGTCTGCGCACGCGTGTAGTCCACCAAGGTGGTCGCATTGCCTTCGAACGGAGCCGCAAGCGCGTCGACAGCAACCGGCGATGTCTTGCTGGGGAAGATGCTCCGGTGCACAGTCGCCAAGGCGCCTGTCGACTTCTGCAGCGCCGCCGAAGCATACGCGCAGACGCGGTCGATGAAGCCAACAGCCTCCGCCAAGCCGACATTCTCGCTGGAAGTCCCTTCTGTAGGAGCACCTCCGCAGGTCTCTGATCAAAAGAAAACCACACCCGTAAGACATCAGAAGTCGACAAAAGGCAAAGTAGGCACTAAGCCGAAATACTTACTTCCAATAACATCTGTGAGTGCGAGCAAGCGGTCGACCTGGGTCTTCTCCAGATCATCCCGAGCTTGTTCACGCTCTCGGGCCTCACTCAGCGACTGCTCCAGCTCCGCGACTCGTTTCTTCATGCTCTCCCTCTCGCCTATAAGGATCAAGAGCAGTGTTAGTCATAAAAGGCAGTCAAAGTGCCCCTGGAACACAAGGGTTCACACTCACTATTCGCCTGCTCCAGAGCAGTGCGGAGTTGGCCCCTCTCCTGCTCCATGCGAACGAAGGCTGCGGCTCCCTCCATCTGCTGGCGATAAAACGGCTGCGGGAAACACGACATCAATCTGCGCCCGGCTATTCTAGTCGCGCACATCTTCGGGGGCTACTCCCATCGGGAGCGCTGTTCGCGCACCCGATACAGATTTTGCAGAATGGGTTAAAGGACACTTACATGCTCAAGCAGCCCAGCGTCACCCGGAGTAGCATCAGCAACTTTCTCTGGCACGGAGGAGATCGAAGCCTTCAAGGCCAAAGCGTCACTCGCCTGAGCCCCTTCTCCCACTAGTACAGAACGACACATCGGAAACGGGCCAAAAACCCCTTCGGCAACGGAGAAAGGGTCCGTGTCCCCGCCTCTGTCACTGATGTGAAGGCCTTCATCGATAACGGAGGCCAAAAACCGTTTCCGATGAGGTCTCCATTTGGCAACGGTTGTGCGCAGACCTTCGTTTCCTTAGTTTTCCTTCATCAGATACGGAGTTTGCCATCCACCTATTTGCATTGAGGATTTCTCATATTTCCGTTACAGGATGCCACGTTTACAAATGCCACTAGATACTTAAAATCTCACAGCACAAGCTCAAATACTAAAACGGTAACAGATTTCATTCATATCACAATGTAACTTTACATTTCCATCACAATTTCACCTTTACAATTGCATCACAAGATGTGACAAACATAAGAGGTAAAACGATAACAGATTTCATCTATACTAAGCCTATCATGTGAAAGGACGGAAAGAATATATGATTTCTTCCCTACATCCTTTTCCACAATCCTCGCAGGTGTCACTCTAGCTCTCTCTTCTTATCTCAACTTCTTGAGAGAAGGATGTTGAAGCTTTGGACCCTATACATTAGTAAATAAAGTTACAATTGTTAAATACATATGCTAAAACAAATACACTATGAATTTAAGCAAACTGAAACGATATTTTACCTATGTCTTGAGGCGGCTCTTATTGATGAACCGGAGCAGCCAACACACGGCTTGTCAACAAGATATTGCGATGTCAGCAGCTTCATAGGATGCCTGACAACGATCATCCTTTCCATGGAGGCCACCACCGGCTCTAGATTTTTTATGCAGTGTCACCGAAATCTAATCTAATACGTCATCGATGTGACATTTCGGCGACACTGTATAAAACACTCTTACTTAAAAAAGTATTTTATGCAGTGTACCAAAACGTCACAATAGCGACGGTGGATATGTATGGTGGAGTTTGAAAGGGAACAGCTTGATATCCCTAAATGTAAATAAGGATTTATGTTTGTTCTGACACTACTAGATAGAACAAACAATTTAACACAATAATATGAAGTATACAGTAGTATATAGTATGTACTGACCTATGTATATAATTGGAGGCCATTATGGGAAAGTCAACAAACACTACTCTCTTGAGTAATGTTCGTTGTTTGTTCTGTGTCTCCGACTTTTTTATGCAGTGTCACCGAAATAGACTCATGTTTTCACATGGACTAGTTAGCTAAACTACAACCGGTTGCAAGTGCACAATAGGCAAGTTAATTACATCAAGAAATGATCTAGATAGAACTACCGGATGTGAACTGAACTACTTTCAACAAGTTAGCTAAACTACAACTAGTTGCAAGTGCACAATAGGCAAGCTAACTACATCAAGAAATTATCTAGATAGAACTACCGGATGTGAACTGAACTACTTTCAACAAGTTAGCTAAACTACAACTAGTTGCAAGTGCACAATAGGCAAGTTAACTACATCAAGAACTGATCTAGATAGAACTACCGGATGTGAACTGAACTATTTTCAACAAGTTAGCTAAACTACAACTAGTTGCAAGTGCAAAATAGGCAAGTTAACTACATCAAGAACTGATCTAGATAGAACTACCGGATGTGAACTGAACTACTTTCAACAAGTTAGCTAAACTACAACTAGTTGCAAGTGCACAATAGGCAAGTTAACTACATCAGGAACTGATCTAGATAGAACTACCGGATGTGAACTGAACTACTATCAACAAGTAAGCTAAACTACAACTAGTTGCAAGTGCACAATAGGCAAGTTAACTACATCAAGAAATGATCTAGATAGAACTACCGGATGTGGATCTGATACCTTCTTCACGTCGCCGTTGGATCGATCTAGCAGATCCGGAAGTGGTGGAGGCAGAGGAAGCGGACAGAGCGACGACCTCGCCGTGTCGGGGGACATGGCGAAGACCTCGCCGTGTCGGGGGAGATGGCGAAGACCTCGCCGTGTCGGGGACATGGCGAAGACCTCGCCGTGTCGGGGGACATGGCGAAGACCTCGTCGTGATAGCCGTCGTCTGGGCGGAGACGGCGCCGCCACGGCGCCGGCGATGGCCGCAACGCCAGGAGGCGCCGCCACGAACAGATCTAGCATACTGGGACAGACGGAGGAAACGAGTGTTAGGTTTTGCTCTGTACGCCCATATATATAGGTAAAACATAGGAAACGATTCTTTAGAAGGACCGTTTCCTTTGTGTTTCTTCCACTGAGGTGTGGGACCTACGCGCCCACTCTGTGGAATTTCTTCTACTCTATGGAATAATATTTTCCTAATCTCTACTATATGGAGAAAACCACTTATAGGATACTTATATTAATATTAGTCATTACTACATTACATACGCAGTACATATTAATAATAATAAAGTAAATTACAGTTGGAGAGCTTATAGAACTACTACTAGCTACTTCTTGTTTTTCTTGCGCCCTGCTTCCGCGCAATCCTCGTCCTTCTCACGGCCTCGCTTATTGGGGGCCATTGGAGGTGGTGGCGGCGGCGGCGGCAGCATATCGGAGGCGGTGGCGGCGGCTTTCTTCTCCGTCGCCGGGCCTCCCTTCTTCGGGACCGGCGCCTCCGCCTCGTCCTCCTCGTCGTCCTCCTCCTCCTTGTCGTGGTGGGAATCACGCAGATGCCACGGGGTGGCTTATTCTGGGGCCGAACGGGTGCTTGTGGATTCGGGGAGGGATTGCGAGGTGGAACCGCACACGAAGAACACTGCAAGAACAAGAACGAACAACCAAGAACACAAAGCACACACGATGTACCCTGCTTCGGGGCCCTCGTGAGGAGGTAAAACCCCTACTGCAGCACTAGCCTACTTGGTGTATTCTCCTCTCATATGCGGTGGGCTACAAAGGCTCCTCGAGCTGTATCCTTCGTCCATGGAGGAAGATTCCAGGAAGAAGAAGGGGTAAAGGGAGGAAGAAGAGCCCAGGGGGCTGTGTGTGTATGCGCCCTTTTCCCCGCTGAGCTCTCCCCTGGTGATCCTTATACAGGGGAACCCAGGGGACAAGGAGCACTGTACAAACACTGTTGATGAGTTGACTCCTTTGTCTTCTAGCACTTGTCTCCGGCATCTCCGGGAGATGCCGTCCTTGCCTTCGTCTTCAAGCTGTTGTCCTCAGAATCTCCACATCCTCTTCTTATCCTCTCCCGAAGATATTTGTGACGATCCGGTTAAGGATGACCCGGCGTCGGTGGAGATAATCCAGTCGAGGACGAGGCGCTGGAGGTTGCCATCAGTGATTCGCTGTTTTACCCCGGCCTGGGATCATTGATCCGGTTGGAGTAGACTCGGGCGAGGTGATCCGGTCGATGGAGGAAACAAGCCGAGGTAACGATCCGGTCCTTCGTAACCCGGCAGATGCGACCCAGCCCATCCAAGCCTCGGTCGAAGCTGGAAGCGTCGGTACATCCTACGTAGCGATCATCTCGGTCCACCCGAGATCCTCTGTCTCGATCCGTTCAGAGGAGAGCCACCGATGCGGCCCATCCTTGGAGGCAGGCTAAGGCCCAGCCGAGGTGAGGATTGACCTCGATCCAGCCTAGCCGAGTCAAGGGGAAATCGGCCCAGTCCGGGTCTGCTGAGAACCTTTACCCAGCCGGGTTAAAGAAGATTCGGCCCAGCCTGGGGAGTGATCCGGTCTAGCCTGGGAGAGGCCCGTCTCGGCTGGGAAAGCTCAGCCCGTCCGAGTTAGCTGGGAACTCGGCCCAGCCGAGGTAGTGCTGGATGATTCGGCTCAGTGTCGGTCCACTGTGCTTTTCTTCCTTTTCCTTTATTTCTTTTTACCTGTTATTTATTTCTTCACCAACTCCTCTAGTATTTCAACGAAACCATCAACTCTGGGTACCCGGGGTCACATCCCCGACAGTAGTCCCCGAGGCTACGGGGGACTCGCAGAGTCGCGCGTAGACTTACAAAAAAGAAGAATCACATCAAACAAAACCTCCATACGCACCACCTCCTGCTTGCATGGGCGCCTTTGTAATTCGGACATCTAGCCATGCCTTCCAGGCCAAATGCGACATCCGGTTGACCGAGCTCACCCGAATCAACAACGAGATGACAGTTTGCACTGGAACTGTGCTGGCTACATGGGCATGGCCACACTCAGATGTCTCTGCCGACATTGGGCAATTTGGCACGCTGCCTGCATGGCCACCATCGTCTGTCGGTTCTTAGCCCTCCTGGCCTTTACTGAACTCGGATGTTGCCAACGTCGGTTAGCCCTCCTGGCTTTTACCGAACATGGATGCCGCCAACGTCGGTTAGCCCTCCTGGCTTTTACCGAACTTGGATGCCGCCAGCGTCGGTTAGCCCTCCTGGCTTTTACCGAATTGGGATGCCGCCAGCGTCGGTTAGCCCTCCTGGCTTATACCGAACTTGGATGCCGCCAGCGTCGGTTAGCCCTCCTGGCTTTTACCGAACTCGGATGCCGTCAGCGTCGGTTAGCCCTCCTGGCTTTTACCGAACTTGGATGCAGCCAGCGTCGGTTAGCCCTCCTGGCTTTTACCGAATTGGGATGCCGCCAGCGTCGGTTAGCCCTCCTGGCTTTTACCGAACTTGGATGCCGCCAGCGTAAGCTGGACCGACATAAACCTGCAAGTATGTATCTCATATGTCTCGGTACCTCGGCCTCTTTGGGCATATCACATATGTCTCGGTACCTCGGCCTCTCTGGGCATATCACATATGTCTCGGTACCTCGGCCTCTTTGGGCATAACTCATATGTCTCGGTACCTCGCCTCTTTGGGCATAACTCATATGTCTCGGTACCTCGGCCTCTTTGGGCATATACCAACATAGATGTCTCCAGCCACTGCTGGACTCACATAAGCATATCTCGAATGCCGGTTTTAGCTACTCCGGGTGTATACCGACATAGATGTCTCCAGCTACTGCTGGTTTGGCATAACCATGTCTCGAATACCGGTTTTAGCCACTTTGGGCGTATACCGACATAGATGTCTCCAGCCACTGCTGGACTGGCATACAACCTGCAAAAACATATCTCAAAGGTTGCCTCTGGCTAACAAACATAAACAAAGATCTGGTATGCAAATGATGCCATGATACGCTGGCAAACAGAATAAACAGCGATGAGGGATATGGAATGATGTCATGATATTGTGACAAACCGAAATAAACGGCGATTTAGGATGGGGAATGATACCGTGATACTGTGGTAAACCGAAATACCCGGCGATCTAGAGAATACCGATAATGCCAGGGTACTTTGGATAATTTGAGATAACCAATACAACCATGATACCTTGGATTTCCATTGTGACCCAGATTTCCAACATGATCCGGATTTTCAATACGATCCGAATTTCCAATATGACCCGGATTTCCAATGTGATTCGGATTATCAATGTGATTCGGATTACCAATATGATCCAGATTTCCAATGTGACCCTGATTTCCAATGTGATTCGGATTACCCGTACGATCCAGATTACCAAATGTGATTCGGATTACCAATATGACCCAGATTTCCAATGTGATTCGGATTACCCATACGATCCAAATTTCCAAATGTGATTCGGATTACCAGTATGACCCGGATTACAATACACCTCGGATTTCTGGAATACTTCGGATTTCCAGGATATCTCAGTAACGAACATTCTCAACAAAACCGATGTCACCTTTTAAGGTTAGTCCAACATACATATTATGAAGAATATTTGACGGGAACAATTATACCAACCGATGCAAACTAGCTATAGCACTTGATAGAAAACGAATCTAACAGCAGATACTATGCACAAAAATATAGACTCGGTTTCGACCGAGTCCCCGAGTTACTTTTCTTATCTAGGAGAAGGTATAAAACAGACTGGCTATCCAGTCCCCGGGTCAAGTCATCTTGTCCGGGTAGAACACTTAGACAAAAAGCGAGGGGCGGTCCCCGAGTAATTTTTGAGACAAAACTAAACTGGACTGGCTATCCAGTCCCCGGGTCAAAACACTTTGCCCCCGGGGAAAACAACTAATCAAAGCAAGGTAGAAACGAGGGGGCAGTTCCCCGAGCACAGTTTGAGACTATTTAAAAGCATGACGTAGACATATAAACGATACTTACAAGGCCAGGTTGCTGGAGAGGTCGAGGAAGACGCTAATGCCGGCATGGATATCAGCATGTCGGCCTGTGTCACCAACTTCTCGGCTCGAACCACCTGTGTGTCGGATCTGACCAACACATGTCGGATTTTCCTAGACTTGATTCGGATTATCCAGACTAGACTCGGATTCCGCGTACGCACACGCATGCATGTAGTTGGCTAGCACAGGCTAGCACACAACTGATCCGGCTGCCTGCGTACGCACGCATGCATGCATGCAGCTGGCATGCACGACCCGACCAACAACAGATTCAACTGCTTGCCTGGATGCTTATCCAGTTGCTTTGCTCCAGCTGCCTGGGTGCTTGCTTAGCAAGCAGACTCGGTTAAGTAGACTTGGTCAAGCATGCACGAAGCACGGCCACTAGCCACACATCACGCTCCAACGATCTAGCTCTTGCTTTAGCTTTTGCACATGCCGAATTACAAAGGGCGGCCACAATAGCTTGACGAAGCAGCGGTGAAGACGACCCGCGAGAGGACGAACAGGGCGGAGGAAATGCAGGGCACGGATGCAGATCCACGGCCGGCCGGCGCAGACCTGGACAGCGGATACGCAGCCGGAACGCGGCCAGAGAGCCGGCGAGGCGCGGCTCTGCCGGCGCGCAAGCGGAGCAGGAGCAGATCTGGGACCTGCCGAAGATGCCGTTGATGAAGGCCGCGCCAATCTCTGCTCGCTGCTGCAGGCTAGATTGCGGAGGACCATGGCGATGTCGAGTCCCCGCGTTACTTTTCCCACCAGGGATCTGTCGATGATGTCAAGCTAGAGCGCGGGGACAATGGCGATGTTGAGTCCCCGCGTTGACGACGAAGATCCCGTCCGAAATTAACCCAGCAAGCGCCACTATCAGCCCCACGGTGGGCGCCAACTGTCGTGGTGGGAATCACGCAGATGCCACGGGGTGGCTTATTCTGGGGCCGAACGAGTGCTTGTGGATTCGGGGAGGGATTGCGCGGTGGAACCGCACACGAAGAACACACGAAGAACACTGCAAGAACAAGAACGAACAACCAAGAACACAAAGCACACACGATGTACCCTGCTTCGGGGCCCTCGTGAGGAGGTAAAACCCCTACTGCAGCACTAGCCTACTTGGTGTATTCTCCTCTCATATGCGGTGGGCTACAAAGGCTCCTCGAGCTGTATCCTTCGTCCATGGAGGAAGATTCCAGGAAGAAGAAGGGGTAAAGGGAGGAAGAAGAGCCCAGGGGGCTGTGTGTGTATGCGCCCTTTTTTCCGCTGAGCTCTCCCCTGGTGATCCTTATACAGGGGAACCCAGGGGACAAGGAGCACTGTACAAATACTGTTGATGAGTTGACTCCTTTGTCTTCTAGCACTTGTCTACGGCATCTCCGGAGATGCCGTCCTTGCCTTCGTCTTCAAGCTGTTGTCCTCAGAATCTCCACGTCCTCTTCTTATCCTCTCCCGAAGATATTTGTGACGATCCGGTTAAGGATGACCCGGCGTCGGTGGAGATAATCCAGTCGAGGACGAGGCGCTGGAGGTTGCCATCAGTGATTCGCTGTTTTACCCCGGCCTGGGATCATTGATCCGGTTGGAGTAGACTCGGTCGAGGTGATCCGGTCGATGGAGGAAACAAGCCGAGGTAACGATCCGGTCCTTCGTAACCCGGCAGATGCGACCCAGCCCATCCAAGCCTCGGTCGAAGCTGGAAGCGTCGGTACATCCTGCGTAGCGATCATCTCGGTCCACCCGAGATCCTCTGTCTCGATCCGTTCAGAGGAGAGCCACCGATGCGGCCCATCCTTGGAGGCAGGCTAAGGCCCAGCCGAGGTGAGGATTGACCTCGATCCAGCCTAGCCGAGTCAAGGGGAAATCGGCCCAGTCCGGGTCTGCTGAGAACCTTTGCCCAGCCGGGTTAAAGTAGATTCGGCCCAGCCTGGGGAGTGATCCGGTCCAGCCTGGGAGAGGCCCGTCTCGGCTGGGAAAGCTCAGCCCGTCCGAGTTAGCTGGGAACTCGGCCCAGCCGAGGTAGTGCTGGATGATTCGGCTCAGTGTCGGTCCACTGTGCTTTTTCTTCCTTTTCCTTTATTTCTTTTTACCTGTTATTTATTTCTTCACCAACTCCTCTAGTATTTCAACGAAACCATCAACTCTGGGTACCCGGGTCACATCCCCGACACTCCTCCTCCTTCTCCTCTTCGGTTGACTCGTCATCAGAATCAACCTTCGGCGGGCCCAGCATCAAGGTGGGATCATGGAAGTTGGCGTATTCGTCGTCGCTCGTCTCCGGCGTCGGTCCTTCAACGGACTCGCCGCTGACGGGGGACTGTCCCACGGCGACTCAGTGTGCTCCTGTGTGTCGTTGCTGCGAGGCATCTTCGCTAATCAGTAGGAGGGAGCGAGAGAGAGAGAGCAGATTCGGTGGCGTCTTGAGCTAGCAAGGATTGGGGTTTTCAAGGAGTAGTGGGCGGTGCCACTACGCCATGGCATTTACTCGCCTCGCTTCGAATTCCAAGATGGAACGTGTCCACATTGGAAACGGACACCCAAAACTCTCCGTTGCTATAGAGGCACATATCGGAAACGGAGCCAGAATTAAGACCGTTGCCAATATAATAGGTGACGGAGATTGGAAAGGGTCCGTTGCCAATGTAGGCGGGCCTGGTCAGGTTTGTGCGCACCGGCCGCGCGGAAAGCGCGATTCTCCGTTGCCTAACGCCTGCCGTTTCCATAGAGGGGTATCTGATGTGTCGTTCTGTACTAGTGTCCGGTCGTCTTCGCAGTCTGCTCGATCATGGGAGTAGAAGTGTGCTCCATCTCACGAGGAGAACCAGCAGCGCCAGTACGGTCGCTGTGACAAGAACTCAATTCAAGGACTCGCAAATCAAAAAGCAAACTCGACACAAACAAGGCAATGGTTACGCGACTAACCTGGCGCCATCCACATCATCTTCACTGCCCAGGGAGACGGAGGCCATCCTCGCAAACTCAGTCGGCGGTGCAGAGCCGAGGGGAGGCACGATCAAAGGCTCAGCCAGGTCACTCGTGTGCCTAGCGCCCGAGGACGACTCGCTCGTCTCCTCCTCGTTCTCCACACCCGCCCCCTTCACGGGTGACGAAGCCGAAGCAGAGTCGCCACTCTTTCGCCTCTGCCGCTTCCGCAGCGGCTCCTCATCTTCATCATCCTCCTCCAACTCTTCACTCGGAGAGGTGGCGGAGGGAACTTCATCGTCATCAACCTCGTCCTCCTCAGGAACTCTGCCTCTTCATGAGGTCCATTCTCCATCAACGGAGGAAGACTGACATAGCTCGAACGACCCTGTCAGCAAATGAAGCATTCGAGTCAGGCAAAAAGATTCGACAGAAGATACAAGACAAAAGCAAAGCAAACGAAGCTCACCTCAGGCACAGGTTATTAGGCCCATACGGCTCGACCGGGCACTTGACATTGCACTGGTCAGCGGCTCGGAGACTAGTGATGCTCCTCACCTTCGACTCGACTTCGTCATCATCGAGCTCGGTCGGCGACGTCCGGTCGGGATCGCCAACACCTTCATACGCCCACATTGGGTGGACGCGAGCGCGGAGCGGCTGCACCCGAAGCCTGAAGAAGGTGGCAATCAGATGAATACCACCTGTCTCACGTCCCAGACTCTTCAGCAGGCCACGAAGAAGTGTCAGTAAGGGCTGAGTCGCCTCCCTGTCCTCCTTCCACAGCAGGTGTGCCCACGCGTTCGACTTCCGCAACTCGCGATCAGCCGCAAAGTTGGGAAGTCCCTCCTGGTCGCACCTGATGTAGAACCATTTCTTCCGCCAGCCCTGGACGGAGTCGGACTTCTTCATCTGAAAATAGCTGGTGTCGCCACGCACCTGGATGCCGAAGCCGCCGACTGGATACACCTGCTTGCTCTTCCCCACGTTCCTCCTCACGAGGAATAGCGACTTCCACAGCAGCCAGTTGGGTGCGATTCCCAGGAAGCACTCGCAGAGCACGATATAGCTCGCGATGCTCAAGATGCTATTGGGAGTCAGATCGTGGATCTGAATCCCATAAGCGTACAAGAGACCACGGACGAAATCGTGGAGGGGGAACCCGAAACCCCGCGGAAGGATATCCACGAAGCAAACGCATTCCCCCTCGCGAGGAGCGTGAATACCTCTTTCCCGGGAGCACGCACCGTCGCCTGTTCTGCCGGCGGCAGCAGCCCCTGTGCCTTCTTCACCGACGATTTCACCCAATAGCCGTCGGGCTTCTTCATCACGCTCGCCTCGGCGGCGGCGACGGCGCCAGCAGCAGGCTTCCCCTCTTCATCGCGGCCTTGCTCATGGAGGATGGAGAAAAGAAACTGGCAGAAAAGAACAACAATGGCGGCGAGCAAGCAGCGGAGACGATGGCAGAATGGGGATGGAATGAACTGTTCGCCGCCGCCGTGAAAAATATATACCGCGTGGCCAGTTAATCCAGGCCGTCCTCAGCGAAACCGCACTCCACAACATCATCTGGCCGTCCACGTGTCGCGCGGAGATAGCAACCGTCGCCGGCCACGCCGTCCACTACGCACGGGAATCAAGGCGCCATCATCACACCGCGAAATTTTCGCGCCCAACGGTCAGTATAAAGCGGCAACCGCTGTCTCCAGTCAATACTGACAGTGGGACCGCACTGTCACGTCCCATCGGACACAGAGTGCACCAAAAACGTCAGCGCTGACGTCAACCGCGAAGGCGTAGGAAGTAAGCCATCGGGCTGATTGAGAACTCGAACAGTTCATTCGAGTGCAAGAAGATTCAGTAAGCTCCAAGAGCTGAACAAACTCGTGCAGTAAGCCAAACCAGCCGAATACACAGTAAGTCACGCAAAGCCAGTCGCGACTCCAACAGGTCGAGTCCCTTCTTTACTCCCATTGGGAGCGGGCTTTTCGACTGAAGAAAAATTGAGTTTAACCTCAATTGCAAGCAATTCAGCTCAATCTCGGGGGCTACTCCCATCGGGAGCGCTGTTCGCGCTCCCGAGTGACTCAGAACAATAGCAGTCGAAAACTCACCGACTAAGGCTGTACTCGCAGTATTTTACCCTGCAGTCAACGGTTTGACTAAGGAATCCTCCATAAGCCCTGAACGGCCGGAGTCGACTAATTTTACTTGTTCCTTTCAGGAATCCGATAGTGTGCCCAGGAGGAAGGAGTCCTTTACCCGACTCTATGATTCGACTAAGCACTCGGGGGCTCCTGTCGTGGGGTCACTCTTCGACTGTCCCACGGTGGGGACACCTGGGTCACGCCAAACCTATTACCCTTATGGCGAGGGCCCAAGGAAGGCCCAAGGAGGACGACGTGCGGCCCAAGATAGTCGACGGATAGGTCATGCGACTCTTATCATATTGTAAGCGCCATCGGCACCATTCACCTGAGACCTAGCCTACCATATAAAGGCTAGGAGGGTCCTTCGTCTAGGGTACGCTCATAGCCGCCACCACAAACCCTAGCGAGATTGCCATCTCGCCATTGTAGCCACAACTCGCCATTCAATACTAGACAAGCAGGAAGTAGGGTGTTATCCTCCGGGAGCCTGAACCTGGGTAAACGCTTTGCTTGTCAGCCGTCGTGATCACCAGCGCTCATCTCTCTCCCCCTCAATCAACCCGGGGTACACGACCCAAGGATTTGCCGAGTCCACACCTCGTCATGTCGTCTTTGGGATATCCTCCGTTCTGATTTTTATCTGATGGTACCCTGACCTCAGATCCATCTTGGAGAATACGGTAGCACCAGCTAACTGATCCAACAGATCATTGATCCGAGGAATAGGATACTTGTTCTTGATTGTCACCGCATTCAACGGTCGATAGTCAGAGACTAGACGAGGCACGGTAGAATCTCTCTTCTTTACAAAGAGTACCGGACAACCCCAAGGTGAACTGCTAGGCTGAATGAAATCCTTCGCTAACAGTTGATCAATTTGCTCTTTCAACAGAGCCAACTCTTCCACCGGCATACGGTAGGGCTTCTTGGAAATCGAGCAGTGCCGGGAAGTAGATCTATGACAAACTCCACACTTCGGTCAGGAGGCATGCCAGGCAATTCTTCCGGGAACACATCCGGGAAGTCACACACCACGTGTATGTCCTGGATTTCAGGAGGGGATTCGCCTTCCATAAAGAAAAGGAGGATCTCGGGTGAGTTGGGTATGATTGAACATGGAGGTCTTGATAGTGCAGACTAATACTTAACACTGTCGCTGGAAGAAGTGGTCACGGTGATGGTCTTGGCAGCACAATCAAGATTAGCCCGGTATTTGGCTAGCCAGTTCATGCCCAGTATGACATCATTGCCACTTGACCTCAGAGCTACCAAAGCGAAAGGAAAAGAGTAGTAACCTATGGTAATCTGAACTTCAGGAGTAACCCCATCGGTTTGCCATTTAGAGCCAGGAGTGGAGATCACCAAGGGACGGCTCATTTTCTCGAACGGTATTTTGTGGTCTTTTGCAAAAGCTATGGATATGAATGAATGCGATGCTCCGGAATCAAACAAAACTGTAGCAAGATTGTTGTTGATTCGTAGCTCACCCATAAGAACGCCGGGGTCCTCTTCAGCTTGCTCAGCAGAGACGTGGTTCAGGCGACCACGCACAATAGGACCAGCCTTGCCAGCTGGAGTGGCAGGGGCTCGTGCGGGTGTCCCCGTGATAGGTGCCTTCTGGGGCACTCCCTGGAGTAGTGGCTAGCCTGGCCACAGGTGTAGCAGGTGAGCCCAGGTGGAGCAGGTAGCATAGGACGGTACCACTCCCGCCTACCCCAAGTGTCGAAGTAGTGGGGCGCGGAGGTGGTGGCCTGTATCCCGTGGCCCTCGGCATGAATGGAGCACGCGGTACAGCGCTGTAGGGAACAAACACCCTGCGCTTCTTGCTCTCAGAACCCGAGGAACTCTGGTGGTCCCCGTGTGCGGGCCTCTTGGAAGCCTCAAGTTCCTTTCTTCCCTGCTCAAGAGTAAGAGCCTGGTTGAACAGCTCCTGGTAGGTCTGGAACCTGAAGGGCAGTAACTCATAGCGGAGCTGCGGCATAAGACCCTTGCGGAACAGCTCTTGCTTGTCAGCATCAGTGGTCACGTCCCTTGGGGCGAAACGAGAGAGATGATTGAATTCACGACCATAAGTGCGGAGGTCCATACGTCCCTGTTGCAAATCCAGGAACTCCCTCCTCTTCAAATCCATGATCGGCTGAGGAATGTACTCCGCACGGAAGGCAGTGCGGAAATCAGCCCAAGTGAAGACATGGTTGGCTGGAAACAAGGCCACATGGCTTTCCCACCAACAGCCAGCTGCACCAACCAAGAGGTAGGTGGCGAAGTTGACTTGTTCAGCCACTGGACATGCAGCACGGAGAACTTGCGCTCCAGTGCACGAAGCCAATCATCAGCTTCCAGTGGCTCCTTAGCATCAGCAAAGGTGGGTGGCTGCGAGCGCAGGAACTCGGTGAGAGTGGTGCACTCGTTCCTCCGTGCATTCTGCTGCACCAACTGCTCAAGCAAGCGCTCATTGCGCCCGCGGTTCTCCTCAATGGCCATCAAGACCTGAGCCATCGAGGGTGGTGGCGGTGGTTCCTCATCATTGTGGTTACCACGGCCTCCTCGAGCCATTCTGGAGAATTTACAATGACACAATTAGTATCTTCCTCCGAATGGTTGAAACAAATAGCATTAGCGTCCACTCAAGTACACAGACTAGGGACGATAATACTTTGGGTAACAGTGAACAAGGGATCAACAAGATAGAACTTGGGTCAAAGATCAGCATCATGTGCTACTAGCGTGGGATTCAAATAGTTATGAAACCATGTGATTCAACACACTCTAGTTGGCACAATCCGGGACCTTATGTTCAAGTCCTTGGGTTAAAACCCAACGATACTGAGGATTTTGGTTTGCAACGCAGCGGGAGCATCATGTGCTACTAGCGTGGGATTCAAATAGTTATGAAACCATGTGATTCAACACACTCTAGTTGGCACAATCCGGGACCTTATGTTCAAGTCCTTGGGTTAAAACCCAACGATACTGAGGATTTTGGTTTGCAACGCAGCGGGAGCAACTGGACACATAACACTAAAGGTAGAACCCAACCCCGCGTTACTAATCATTTTGAAGGAACAGAGAAGAAGTAAAACCTTTAACTCAAATCGAGGTAAGATTGCTCCGAGATTAGAGGGTAACCAGATAAGGAGTAAAAAGAATCCTAAGATGGTTTTCACAACTCATTTTTAGGTTAAAATATTTTCACAAACACTAGACTCAACGTCGACCAGTAGAAGGGTTTCCTACAGGCAGTACTGCTCTGATACCAACTTGTGGTGCCCCGACCCGACTGCTATACAGTGATGCTGCGTGTCACCGGTTAAGCGATACAACCGGATGTTACGGGTTTACCAATCCCTGGCCAAAACCTTTGGCAGGCGTTGCTCGGAATGGATCATCGGCAACGCAACACCCCGATTGATGCCTTAACACAGGCGCAACTATCAATGCATAGTAGAGAGATCAAGACTTGTGGAACAACTGGCACATCACAGACTCTACGACACAAATCATTATAGTTCAACTCTTATAATAGAGAAAGATAGCAAATTACAAACAGAGGTCACAGACCCAACATTACAACATGCGGAAGCGAATTAACTTGTTCTAAAGAACAAGATCCAAAATATGGCCTAAGAGACCTACAGATAAACATTCAAGCGCCAGCTGTTCCGGGATGTCCCAAGCTGCCACCTGGGAACCCCCAGACTACTCGTCGACGTCCACAAAGAACCCACCTTCGAGGTCGGTGAAGTCCTCCTCTGAAACAAAACAAACGACGTTGTGTTCGACGAACTCGCAAGATTATATATAGAGCTTTAGCTCGATGAGGCTTACAAAGTTTTATGGCTGTTTTGCATAAAGCTGATTTTATTTATGAAAACATAACTCAATGGCATCGACTAATCAGAGTATTTTTAAAAGGGTAAGAAGTACTCTTTTCTTTGATCACCATTTCTCATGATCAACCACTGTCAACCACTGTACCTGTTCTACAAAGGCACCTCCCCGAATCACCCTCGAGGAAGTCAACCTTGCATTCTTGAGTGGTACCTTTAGCACCCAGTTTTTAATCATTCCGTTCGAGTTATTCTATGGTCTTATCGTCCTTTTCCAAGTCGTCCGTAACCGTGGACACGGCTTTTCGAAAAGATTTAACCCTGCAGGGGTGCACTGTGTTTACCTTCGTACCGCCCGGCTCATTGCCTACGCTTAGCTCTCTTCCGGGGAAAGCCGGCTGAGTGGGAACGGTTACAACCTTTACCTTGCTCGGGACTAACCCAGGATCATCAGTGGCGGTACGACAAGAAGTGCCTCCAACACCCTGTCCCGCGGCCACTTATTTTCCTGACACCACCATCCTTATCTCAGTCTTGGCCACCATCCCAATGCACGAGCAAATGGAAGCCCGAACTAGAGGACCCTCGGCTAGCCCTTCACAAGTTAGTCGGTCGACGAGGGCTCCATATACCCCACCGAATGGAAGCGCGCTCATTCTTGGTTCAAGAGGTAAAGAACTCGCACCTAGGCGGCGAGAGTGAGACAAAGCACCACCACACCAAGTGGCCTCTCATCCCCACCTTTAAGCATTTTATTACCTGTCACCACAAATTCTCCACCATCATCCGAACATTTCACACCTGCTTCCACCATGAAATATCCATCGGACGGCTAAGCATTTAACTAAGCATGGCTAAGCATCAACATTGCATAGTTAAGTATTTCAGGCCAACAATACAAACCTATGGATAATAGGAGGGAAACAGGTAATGGCATCGGAATCTTAATGCAACTATAGGATACTCTAATCCAAGCAAATTGACATTTAGAACCGCATGCAATATTATAGTGGAGAAAATATTTGCGGAAAATAGGATAAGACATGCTCAGAGGGGGATTACGCTTGCCTTGTTGATACGGCTGATAGTTGGGATCGTCGGGGTATTGCGGTGTAACCCCGGCTGCTTGATCTATCGAAGCATAACAACGGAAGAGCAATCAATCACCACACATGCTTTAACAAATGCAATGCGCAAACACATGATGACATGAAAATATGAATGCACGATAAAAGCTTTGAACATGATCAACAAGTTAAATGGGGTCCCCATTATATTTATTGCATTATTTGGAATAACCCCATATTTAAACTTAGTGGAAATAGCCAATTTTGAAAAAGTACGGTACTGAAATATTGTCAAAAAATGCATGCAATGGATGTTACTGGATACCTCATAATTTTGTGAGCATTTTTTATATAAGGAACACATTTTTCTGAGGTCCCGATAAAAAGTTATTACATTTTTAATTTCCTCTTTTAAATTTAAGCTTTTAATTAAATTATTTTCAACAACAATAATATTTCATTATCCGAATTCGAGAGAGAGGTGAAATAGGTGAATCATCGTAGCTCGATGTCCCTAATGGCGCGAGGGAGTAGCTGGAGTCATGCGCTAAAGGGAGGGAAATGGAAAAAAGGAACATCGGGAAAAAACAGTCAACCCGGCCTCCAGCCCGGTTGGGCCGGTTGGCAGGCCGACCTTGCTCCAGAGCCCACCGGTCTCCAGCCCGGTCTGGGCCGGCTAACAGGCCGGCCTGGCTCTAGAGACGCCCGGTCTCCAGCCCGGTCTGGGCCGGCTGAAAGGCCGGCCATGGGCCAGAGGGGACCGGCCCTCAGCCCGGTTCTGCCGGCTCCACAACCGGTCGTGCGAACGAGGCGACGAACTACGGCGTACTGGCTTCGACGGCTACGCGGCTACGGCGAGGTTAGAGCGAGGGGGAGGAACGTAGGAGGTTCGCGCGCTCACCCTGAGCTCGTGAGTATGCTCGGCGGAGAAGGAGGCGGACGGAGACGGCGGGAATCGCCCGGCGAAGCCGCGCGGTGGTCGGAGAAGAAATCGGTCTGTACGGTCGATTCCGAGCTGCGTGGCTCGATTCCTGGGGCAAGGCAGGAGAAGAGGACCCGGCGGAGCTGCGGGTGGTCGTCGATTTGCGGCGGAAGCTCCCACACGGCGGCGATGCGACGAACACGACTACGGCGGCTACGGCCGTGCCACGGTGGGGAAACGAGAGGGAGAGAGGAAAAATCGGGGAAGGGAGTGGAGCAGGTGAGGCTCGGGGACGTGCTCTCCTCGCAGGGGAAGGGCAGAGCAGGGGAGGGCCCGGCGCGGCGTGCACTGGTGGTGCGGCGCGAGCACGGGCTGCTCGTGCGGTCGCTACAGGGGAAGATGACATCTTTGCAAGAAGCCCCCTGGCTGCCTTTTCTTAATTACAATTTGGTCCTTTTCAGTTTTTAGAAATTCTAGCAGCATTTCAGTGATTTTCTGGAGGCACTTAAACATTTTATTAAAATCTGAGAAAAATCAAGTAGCCTCCTAACAGCATGTGGAAACACCACAAAAATTGGGGTTGCCAAATAAAATGTTTTGGACAACCTTTGTTCATAGAGTGAAAATTAGGGCATCTGCTAAATTCCCAAGTTATAATCGTTTCGAATTTCTAGAGCAAGTTCCAAATAGTATTTTTTTAACTCTTGGAACTTCCTTGACAAATATACAAGCTTCAAATAGTTTTTACTTGTCACAAACTTCCTCAAGTCATTGAAAAGATTTGCAACCATTTCTAGTATTTGTTTTGTAGATGTTGCCACACCATTTATTTTAATCTTAACAATGTAAGGAGGATGCCATGATGCATGAGGAAATGCAAAAGCGAAAATTTTACTCGGGTTTTCAGGTTCTCAAACTTTGGGCTGTTACACCAAAGTTCGGGGGGAAACGAGTGAGCCGTATTTCCTCTCCAAAACATGTTGGTCCTTTTAATAATGAATAGGAGTTTACTGGCGCTGGATCTTCATCTGAGTCAGTTTCAATCTGGGCTGGCTGAGTCGCTCCGGTCGTCTATGACTCGCCTTCTATCTTCTTTTCTTTTTCCAATTATACCTGCAAGCCTGCTAGCTGGTTGACCACTTCTTCGACGCTGTACTTTTCTCCTCCCCATGATACCTCGTATTGCGGCTCATTGGGCGTGACTCCATACATATTTGCTTGTTGTAAGGCAACGGTTTGCAGAAGATCGATCGCATGGCGAGCTTCCTTATCAGCTCGGGTGTCTCCAACCGGTGCTATCCTCGACAATATTCCTATCGCGGCATGCACGTTGCTCTCCGGGTCGCCATGGAACTGTGGCTTCATCTCTCCTCTGTCCATCTTGATCTGATGCTTTTGCTGCCAACGACGGAGTCGCCAATCTTCTTCTTGGAGTTTCTTGCGCTCAGATGTCGTCTTGATCCGGACCGCCTGATGCTTTTGCTGCCAGCGACGGAGTCATCGATCTTCTTCTTGGAGTTTTTTCGCGCTCAGCCGCGAGTCTTTGCGCCTCTTCATAGAGTTCCGTCCTAATAGCTTCAATTTCTTCAATCTTGAGGTCTCCTTCCTGATTTGGTAGAGATCCCCAAACAGGTCTTGTCGGAACGAGGATGGGTAGTTTTGCAGTAGCTTGCTGTAGTTCCTCCAACACGCGGACCCTGACCGGCCGCAGTTTCTCCCCCGACTCGCTTCCTTGAGTCGCGTCTATAGGTATGCGACAGACGGATCCGACGAAAACTTTCACTGATCCGATGGGAACAATGTATCCAAACTCGATGTGATCCGCCTCGGGTCCCCACTCTGAGTCGTCGATGAAGGGGACTCCATTGATGTCTTCAACCTGGCCGATGGCGATGTCCTTGAAGCCTGATTTTGATCCTGCGCGGAACGTGACGCTTTTGACCGCAGGCCCCACGGTGGGCGCCAACTGTCGTGGGTTTGTCACATCAGATGTCATGGATGACTTCGTAGGTGTGGGATTACGCGAGGCAAGCATCTCCGAGCTTGGGATCGCAGGAACAAAGATCAACACAGATTTATCCAGGTTCGGCCCCCTCAATGTGAGGTAAAAGACCTACTTCCTGCCTACCCTAGATTGGTATTGATATGATAATCGAGGTGTTACAATGGAGGCGATCCGATCTGGTACTCGCCGTATGAGATAGGGTTTAAGGGCCTTGACCCTCTAAGTCCCGCGAGTCCTCTTTATATACACAGAGGCTCGTCAGGTTACAAAGGAAACTTTCCCCTCAAGGAATATATTAACTGGGACCTATCCGGAGACTGGCTCGCCTCCGTGCCTTCTAGATTCTTCTCCTTGTGGCGGTTAGATGTTGGGCTTGATCCCATGTGGGATTTTGTCCATGCGAGTAAAGCAAATCGCACTGGGTCACGGGTTAATCCAGAAAGTATGCCCCCGACAAAGGGTGTTCTCTTTGTTGTGTGATGTAGTGCTCGATTGTAGGCGAACTCGGCGTGTGGGATGCACCCTTCCCAATTCTTCAAGTTGGTCTTGATCAACACACGAAGGAGTGTGGATAAGCTTCGGTTCACCACTTCGGTTTGGCCATCGGTTTGAGGGTGGTATGCGGTGGAGAATAGTTGCTTGATTCCCATCTTGGCCATCAAAGTCTTCCAAAAGTAGCTCACGAACTTGACGTCACGATCCGACACAATGGCCTTGGGCACCCCATGAAGACGGACGATTTCCCTGAAAAACAAAGTAGCAATGTGTGAAGCATCGTCGGTCTTGTTGCATGGTCTAAAGTGTGCCATTTTAGAGAATCAATCAATGACGACAAAGATGGAATCCTTGTTTGTTTTAGTGCGCGGAAATCCTAAGACAAAATCCATAGCAATGTCGGACCATGGGTGATGTGGAATTGGCAAAGGTGTGTATAAGCCATGAGAGTTTAGAGTAGACTTAGCTTTGAGACATGTTGAGAGCATTCTTGGCCAATAGTAGTTTGTGGAGAGCATTGCAAAGGTCTTGTCACGTCCAAAGTGTCCCATTAAGATGCCTCCATGCGATTCCTTCAAAAGGACCAAACGAAGCGAAGACTCAGGTATACATAGTTTGTTAGCCTTAAACAAGAAACCTTGGTTCAAATAGAAATCACCAATTCCTTTGTGCTCCGAACATTGAGCGAAAATGTCTCCAAAGAAAGAATCGGTAGCATACAACTCCTTTATCTCATCCAAACCCAAGACATTAATGTCAAGACGTGTAAGTAGGTTGGCCTTGCGGGATAGAGCATCCGCGACCACATTGTCTTTACCTTTCTTGTATTTGATTACAAAGGTAAAAGACTCAATGAACTCAACCCACTTAGCATGTCTTTTGTTCAAATTTGTTTGACTTTTCAAATATTTCAAGGATTCATGGTCGGAATGAATAACAAATTCCTTAGGACGAAGGTAATGTTGCCACACATCCAAAACACGAACCAAAGCAAATAACTCTTTGTCATAAATGGGGTAATTCAAGCGAGCTCCATCTAATTTCTCACTATGGTATGCGATGGGTCTACCATTTTGCATAAGCACTCCACCAATGCCCAATCCACTTGCATCGCATTCAATCTCAAATGTCTTAGAGAAATTCGGAAGGGCAAGGAGTGGTGCTTCGGTTAATAACCGTTTGAGCTCATTGAAAGCAAAATCATGTGCATTGCCACAAATGAAAGTTACACTTTTCTTTGTAAGATCATGGAGGGGGCAAGCAATTGTGGAAAAATTCTTGATGAAACGGCGGTAAAATCCAGCAAAACCAAGAAAACGTCTCAACTCTATAAGTGACATTGGGAAAGGCCAAGTTCGAATTGCTTTTATCTTTGCTTCATCAACTTCGACTCCATCCGAAAAAACAACAAAACCCAAGAAAACAAGTTTGTTGGTGGCAAAAGTGCACTTAGAAAGATTTGCATAAAGCTTTTCATTGCGAAGAACCAACAAAACTTGAGCAACATGAGAAGTGTGCTCTTCCAAAGATTTGCTATAAATAAGGATATCGTCAAAGTATACCACAACAAATTTCCCAATGAAAGGACGCAAAACATGATCCATAAGACGCATAAAAGTAGAAGGTGCATTGGAAAGACCAAATGGCATGACAAGCCATTCATAAAGATCAAGCTTTTTTTTAAATGCGGTCTTCCATTCATCACCTTCACACATCCTTATTTGATGGTATCCACTTTTAAGATCAATTTTGGAGAATATAGCGGAACCACAAAGCTCATCAAGCATATCATCAAGTCGAGGGATAGGATGGCGATACCGAACGGTGATGGCGTTGAAGGGACGACAATCCATGCAAAGGCGAAGAGTGTTGTCGTGCTTGGGTACCAAGATGACGGGCACGGCGCACGGACTCAAGCTCTCGCAGATATGTCCCATGGCAAGAAGTTCTTGTATTTGCCGCTCGATCTCCTTTGTCTCCTCGGGGTTGGTGCGGTAAGGAGCGCGGTTTGGTAGCGGTGCGCCGGGAACAAGGTCGATGCGATGCTCGATTCCGCATAGAGGAGGTAGTCCCGGTGGCACTTCTTGAGGGAAGACATCTTCAAAGTCCTTCAAAAGAGAAAACAAAGAAGGAGGAAGGTTTGTGAAAGTGTTAGTCATAGAAACTTCACCCTTGCATATGAGCACATAGTGGAGGGTGGATGGGTTCTCTCTCAACTCCCTCATCTCTCTCTTGGTGGCAAATAGTGTAAGTTTTGTGGGAACTCTCTTTGAAGTGTCACACTCATTTGGCTTGTGGCTCTCACTCACTTTATGGTGGGTCTCTCGCTCACCACTCATCTCACTTGACGGACGATCTTGTTGTGCCCTTGCAATAGTCTTGGCAATGTCGGCGATGACTTGACTTGGTGTTATGGGACGAAGGACGAAGGTCTTGTCGTTGTTCTTGAAGCTATAGTAATTTGTCCTTCCATCATGCATAGCACCCTTATCAAATTGCCAAGGACGTCCAAGAAGTAAGTGACAAACGGTCATAGGCACAACATCACAATCAACCATATCTTCATAGGCTTCGATCTTGAAGGACACTTGCACCATGTGTTGAATCTTGACGGCTCCGGTATCACTCAACCATTGCACATGGTAAGGATGTGGGTGCTTCTTGAACTTCAAGTTGAGCTTGTCACAAAGTTTTTTGCTCGCTAAGTTGTGGCAACTTCCACCATCTATGATGACCTTGATGGACTTTCCGTTGATTCCCGCTCTTGTTTGGAACAAGTTGCATCTTTGATCTTCTTCCACTTGAACATTGGTGGTTAAGGCTCTTGCCACAACCAAGGAGGATTGTTGTCGCCATCACAATATATCTCACTTTCTTCTTCTTGAGCACTTTGCATTGTGGCGACCTTGTTCAAAGCATTATACTCATCTTCACTCATCGAATCATACTCTTCCATGTCATTGATGATCATGACCTTCTTGTTGGTGCACTCAAAGGATTTATGCCCTTGTCCTCCGCACTTGTAGCATTGCAATAGTCTTGTGCCGGACGAAGATCCTTGAGGCTCCTTGGTAGCGGGAGGTACTTTCTTGAAAGGTTGAGGCGCTTGAGGTGTCTATGTAGAGACTCGTGGAGGACCTCGTGTGTTCGCTTGAGGAAGAGCTTGTAAAGGTGTAGGAGTTGACGAAGAAGGCTTGTTGGCGAAGAATGCCTTTGTCTTGATGTATTTGAGCTCTTCAAGCACGTGGCGCTCGGCCTTTGAAACTTGATGTACTAGCTCAACCAAGTTGGCATATGGTTGGAACTCCACAATCTTCTTGATTGGATAGTTGAGGCCATTCATGAAACGAGCCATGGATTGCTCTTCATACTCGTTGACATTGGCTCTCATCATGGAGATTTCCATCTCCTTATAGTACTTATCAACCGACTTCAACCCTTGCTTCAACTCTTGCAACTTCTTGTATAAGTCTCGAGTGTAATGGCTTGGCACGAAGCGCTTGTACATTGTTTCTTTCATTTCAACCCAAGTGTCGATTGGTTGTTGGTGGTTAGCGACGCGTGCATCTTGTAGTTGTTCCCACCACAAGAGGGCATACTCTTCAAACTCCATCGAGGCTAAGGCAACCTTCTTGTTGTCGGAGAAGCGTTGCACGCGGAAGATCTTGTCAACCTTGAGTACCCATGAGAAGTAAGCTTCCGGATCACTTGTGCCGTAGAACTTGGGTATGTCAAAGCGGACGTTGTTCAAGTCATCATAGTTGTCACCATGGGCACCACGTGGGAATGCACGTCCACGTCTGTCGTGGTTTGTCACGTCAGGTGTCATAGATGACTTCGTAGGTGTGGGATTACGCGAGTCAAGCATCTCCGAGCTTGGGATCGCAGGAACAAAGATCAACACAGATTTACCCAGGTTCGGCCCCCTCAATGTGAGGTAAAAGACCTACTTCCTGCCTACCCTAGATTGGTATTGATATGATAATCGAGGTGTTACAATGGAGGCGATCCGATCTGGTACTCGCCGTATGAGCTAGGGTTTAGGGCTTGATAGCTTGACCCCGTCTAAGTCCTGCGAGTCCTCTTTATATACACAGAGGCTCGCTAGGTTACAAAGGAAACTTCCCCCATAAGGAATACGTCCACAGAGGCCTACTCGGAGACTACTTGGTCTTCACGTCCTCCGGGATATGTCTTCTAGATCTTTCCCTTATGGCGGTTCAATATGGGCTTGCTCCCAAGTGGGCCTTTGTCCGTGCGAGTAAGTAAGTCGCACTGGGCCGCGGGTTAATCCAGAAAGTATTCCCCCGACATTAGCCCCCAAGTTTAGCTTGGATTTCGAGTGAAGGCTTTTGTCTTAACAAACCCCTGAGCCGCGCACATGAATTATCCCAGCTGAACTCCAATTTTCATATTTCCAATCTGCGGCTTATAACTCTTCTTGGCGGCTCAAGAACGCGACTTAACCTGCCTTGACGGTTGATTTTCAGATCTAAACGTCTTCCGCGTCTGGGCTATTTATCTTGGCTCATCGTTTTTCCCAGCGTTCTGCATCAAGTCCTGCATTACGCATCCGCTGCTCCTTTCCGCCGCCTCCAATCTCGCTTCTCGTACTCACAATCCTTCGGTGGAGATCTCCATCAATCTGAGAAAATGTCTCGCCGCAAGTGCAACTGGGAAGGCTCGTGGGTCGACGAAGATTTCCTGGAATCCCTATCTGCACGGGGCCTTCTTCCGCCAAAAGATCAATGCGAATGGCGGGCGGCCGGTGAGGAGGTAATTCCCAACCCTCAACCAGGAGAAGTAGTGATATTTGCGGAGCATGTTGAGCGCGGGTTCAAGCCCCCGGCTCTCTCTTCTTCCGCTCCTTGATGCAGCGGTTGGGTCTCCGCTTCCATGATATTGGCCCTAATTCGATGTTGCAAGTGAGCAACTTCCACGTCCTCTGCGAAGATTATCTGGGTATCCCGCCTTCAATAGATTTCTGGCTTGCTCTTTTCAATTGCAATAGTCAAAGGGAAACCACAGATGGTCCTTTTCTCCAATGCGGCGCCATTTCCTTCCAACGCCGTAGGGGTAGTATTTCCCAAAACTAACTCTTGCCAAGAAAATCAAGGATGGCAAAGGACATTCTTCTATTGTAAAAACACTTCTCCTGAGGGTGAAATTCCTCTTCCTCTTTGGTCTCCTCTTCCCTTCGAGGCTACCGATGCTTGTCTTCTAAACCTGATCCTTCTTCGTTGCCCTTTATCGAATCCCTTTAGACAAGGTGAGGCGCTGACACTCCATGGTCTCACTGGATTAGATCTCATATCTTGCTGGACTAAGTGGCGAATTCAGCCTGTGAGTCGCCGCTCGCGACTTATGGATTTCACTTGTCATGCAAACGACGTCGACGTACTTGCCCTGAAGATTGGGACAAAGGGGAATGGATAAATTTCATTCGCCGAGTGACGGACGAGGATATCGACTCGTATGATAACGTCGGGCTTGCTCCCTTCTGGGCTGAGCACAAGCCTTTTGTGGTAATGTTTACTTGTCACCTGTTTCCTCGAAAATTCCTTCTCCAAAATTAATTATTTCTGACCTGAGCTCCTTTTCAGATCGATCCCTATTTCTGGGTTCTTCCCTCAGAGGACGTCGACTTGAACCAAGAAACCGCGGCTGAGTCGTCAAAGCAAGCCGCAGCCTTTGGCGAAGATACAGTTATGCACGATATGCGAGCCGAGGGCAGTGCTTCTGAAGAGGAGCAACAAATGGCCGACGCTCTTCTGTCCTCGACTCCAAATACACCTTTCTTGGAACTTCCTGAGGTGCCTCGCAGGTCCTCGAAGCGTATTTTATGCAAGAGCTCAGAAGACCCCGCGCAGCCTGAGAAACGCCGCAAAGCCTTGGCGCTACTGGTAGAAACAAGAACTGCCAAATCTTTAAAACTTGCTGATCCCAACAAGGCTGCTTTCTCTTCCGAGGCTGTTGCAAAGGACTGCTTCTCAATAAGCTCGGGTAATTGTTTGCGACTCTCTCCTTTTCCTTTTGTGCTTGCGTATTTTTGGCAAGGAATTGCTGATCACCACTTCTTTTCATACTCTGTAGGTTCAGATTTGCAAGGTTTATCTTCTCCTTCCTCTGGTTGCCTGATGAAGAGTATCCGTGTCGCCTCTGGGTATGGTTCGCCTTCTTTTCAATGTTGCGGCTCTGCTAGGTCAGCTTATTAACCCATCAATGTTTTGCAGGGCCATGCTGAAGAGGATACCAAGTCTAATTCTCATCCCACTTCTTCTCAGCCAGCTATGAGCGAGGATGATGCTGCTGATGAAAACGTGGGAAACAGTAATGGTGCGACTCATCCAAGGCCCTCCCTGGAGGAAGGTATTGCTGATGCGGCTCCTGCCACGACCCCAGTCGCAGCTCCATCCGCAACTCCTACTGTTGGTAGGGTATCCACTGAAGATAGAATTCCAGCTCCAGGAAATAGTTCCAAGTCAATTGCAGATGCCATAATTGCTGCTGGAGATAAGCATGCTGCTCTGCTGCGCGGCCTAGTTGAGCAATTTTCTTCAAGTCGCCAGGTACATATACCGTAGCCCCCAAGGATCAAAACCTTGTGTCATCGCACGGGGTGTTGATTCTTTTCCTGGCTTCAAATCTCGAGCCCCCAAATTCCTGGATAGTTTACCCATGCATTTTGCTCTGTTTATTTTCAGCTTGAACTGTCCTTGCTTGATGCTTCTGGCTCAATAAAGGGTAAAGGCATTTCCATAGATCATCCTGAAATGATGCAGTCTCCCTGGAGCAGCATAATGAGGTCATTAGGGACCAAGATCAGGAAATAAAATCTCTCAAAGGTCAACTCGACTCCTGTGAAGAGCAATTTAAAGAACTTGAAGCCGATATGCAGCAGCGACTCATGGAGAAAGACGAGTCATTAGATCTTTGCGAGAAGGGCTGACTCTTAAATCTGAATTGATTGATCGCCTGAAGGGAGACCACGCAAAGGAACTCGCCGCGCGAGATGAAAAATATAACTCGCTGTTCAAAGCCTTTGAGGGTTTTGGCTCCATGGTCAAATCAGCCGTCCTGCAGCTTGCTGGTTCGTCTTTTATTCCTTTAATCATATATATTTTGGGTAACCAACGTGAGTCTCTGACTTGTTTCTTGCCTTTTCTTTCTTGACATAGGGCCTGAGGCCCCAGTGTCCCGCTCCAACTTGAAGGATCAACTGGTATATCTGTCTGACTTCAGCCAGCGCTTCTTAAAGGTTACCAAGGAAGTTATGACGGTAATCTCTCCTGCGACTGATGGCCCAACATCTTGCGAGTATTGGATAAATAAACTGCTCAAGGCTCCGCATTATGTCTCTGATTGGAAACGATCCTCTGCTCGCGCCGGAGCCGCGCATGTCTTGACATTGCTCGAGCATATTATCCAGAGATAGATGTTGGCAAGGTTGCTCGCCACGGCCTGGCGATGAGCGCGGATGATACTGAACTGCCAATAAGCGAGTACTTCGATATCTGGAAAGGGATGCGCGGATATGCCACAAAATTTGTTGATAACTTAGACTTGGGCACTTATCTCGAAAAATTCAATCTTGATGGGAGCAAGGTGCCAAAGGAAAAGTCCACAGGAGCTGAGTCATCTCGGGCTGCTACTCCAGCAACAGTATCTGGTGGCCCTTCTGCCTCGTCTGGCGGCGCCCTGATTATTAGGGCACCTGCGACTGCAACCGCGAGACAAGCCGCGCCAATTCCCACTCCTGTAGCTCGGAAGAGAAAAATAAATAATGTGGGACATGCCCGTTAGTCTGTAAGACATTCATGTATTATAAACAGTATTTTGGTGACCTATAAGCAGGTTCTTTTCATGATAATTCCATTAAGTAGACGCTCGCGCGGCTCAGTATTTCCTAGGAACATGTGTGTTCAGGGTCGAGAGCGGCCATGATAGGCAATCAAGCTCGATTGACGCCACACCCCAGTACTTTGGCCGCATAATGCAAGACGCTTCTAGCTTAAGGATTGCCACTAGTTTGGCAAAATTTGAGGTGCGATTGGTACTCGCGATGCTCGTAAGGAGCCCTCAAGGGTCAGTGATATATGAAATTCAAAAGACTCAGCGACTCAATGATAGTTGAGGCGAAACGACAAACCCTTGAATGTCAAGGGTGCCGGCTTTATTTCATAATCACTCGATGTTTTACAGGGTGTTACAGGATGATGCAGGCCCTTTAATGCGGGTTTTCTATTCCCCGCAGGCCATGCATACTTGATACTCATCGCACTTAGTTGCGAATTAATACTCCTAACGGAGTGGGTTGAACACCTGATTGGTTCAATTTTGAGTCGCTAAAAGCGACTCGGGTCGAGCATGATAGCTCCGATGTATGTCTCATGTTGAAGCAGAGAGCAATTTGTTAGGCGATTAGCCGCACTGAGCTGCGACTTATGTTGAGTTGAGTTTGCTTTGTAAGGACTCACGATAACTGAGCCCCTTTGGCTGGGGTTGTTGATCGAGGCTGGGTCTATGCACATGCGCCATCTCTTGTCTTCTTTTTGTATCAAAGCGACCTCTGGGGCATTATCTTGCTGATGCGCGACTTCTCGGTGGGTATTTACCATCCGGTGGCTGCATCCTGTTGGCCGCTTCCGCGGTACCTCCAACGCGACTCGTTTTGAGCTGCGATTACCGATCTGCGACTGATATCCATGTGAGGAGTTGGCGATGCAAGCTTCTTCTGCGAGTACTGAGCCTGCGTTCTCGCATTCTAACGCTCTCTGCCTGTCTCCATATATTGTAATAACACCGTTTGGTCCTGGTATCTTTAACTGTAGGTAGACGTAGCAGGGGCGAGCGGTAAATTTGACATAGGCTTCTCTTCCAAAGATCGCATGATATGAGCTTTTGACTGCTACAACCTCAAAGTCTAGGAGCTCTGTGCGGAAGTTCCGCTCTGTTCCAAAGCTAACTTCAAGTGTTATCTTTCCGATTGGTCGCGTAACAGCTCCTGGGATTATGCCTTGAATTTCTTTCCTGGATGGTCGCAGCCTCGTCTCGGGTATATTCATTCTTCGGAGCGTGTCTTGATATAGGATGTTTACTCTTCCTCCTCCGTCCATTAGGACCTTACTTAACTTGTATCCCGCGACTTCAGGCGTGACCACAAGAGCTGGCTGTCCTGGATCTCTTACTTCTGGGGGGTGATCGCCGCGACTCCAAATAACCGATTGCTCTGTCCAGCGACGATACCTTTCTGGCGTTGAAATCTGACCGCTCTTCCGGCTTCCATCCGTTGTTTGTACTTCCACTGTATGAAACTGTCCTATGTTTCTTCTAGGTAAAACGTCAGGCCCTTGATGAGAGCTAGATTTATTCTTGTGCTGCATCGATCCGCTGCGAGCCGCATCTGGCGTGTCGCCTTCTTTCCACCTCCGGTAATAATGACATTGCGCCTTTGTGTGACCGCTGGCCTGCCATCTCTCCTGCGATGTAAGTCGCAAGGCACGTCGAAGATCCCCTTGCAGTTATTAGGGAGTAAGGCCTTATCACTCCCTTGCTCCTTCATCTGGTGTGCGCGATGTTCAGTTTGCGCGACTTGCAATTTCCCTGTTGGGTTCTGTGATAAGCCGCCTGTCCCTTATCTGTCTTTGCGTACTTGTCAGCTGTTGCCAAAAGCTGGTCGAAACTATCAATCTTGTGCTCAGCGCGACTTAATTTGTGCACCAGCGGCTCAAATCTACAGTTCTTCTCATAGCTTGTATTGCAGCTTGTACTGTTAAGTTTTCGGAGCCAAGGATCTCCGCGATTCTCTTGATCCAGTCGCCGCTTGATTCGTCCTCTTTTTGAATGCATTGTCTAAGGTTTTTCATGTCTTCTGTTTGGAATCTGTTGATGAACTTGTCCTTCAAGTCTTCCCATGTGCTTATTGATTTTGATGGCAGCCTTAACAGCCAATCCCTAGCTTCTCCCTGTATTGCCAAGTGGAAGTATTTCGCACGTACTTCCTGAGTTACATCAGTCCCTGTCATGCTTGCCTCGTAATCTTCTATCCATAAGGCAGGGTCTTGGTCACTGCGATAGGTGGTGACTCGCTGCGACTCACCGAAGTTCGGGGGGAAACGAGTGAGCCGTATTTCCTCTCCAAAACATGCTGGTCCTTTCAATAATGAATAGGAGTTTACTGGCGCTGAATCTTCATCTGAATCAGTTTCAATCTGGGATGGCTGAGTCGCTCCGGACGTCCGTGACTCGCCTTCTATCTTCTTTTCTTTTTCCAATGATACCTGCAAACCTGCTAGCTGGTTGACCACTTCTTCGACGCTGCACTTTTCTCCTCCCCATGATACCTCGTTTTGCGGCTCATTGGGCGTGACTCCATACATATTTGCTTGTTGTAAAGCAGCGGTTTGCAGTAGGTCGATCGCATAGCGAGCTTCCTTATCAGCTCGTGTGTCTCCAACCGGTGCTATCTTTGACAATATCCCTATCGCGGCGTGCACGTTGCTCTCTGGGTCGCCGTGGAACTGTGATTTCATCTCTCCTCTGTCCATCTTGATCTGATGTTTTTGCTGCCAACGACGGAGTCGCCAATCTTCTTCTTGGAGTTTCTTGCGCTCAGATGTCGTCTTGGTTCGGACCGCCTGGTGCTTTGGCTGCAGCGACGGAGTCGTCGACCTTCTTCTTGGAGTTTTTCGCGCTCAGCCGCGAGTCTTTGTGCCTCTTCACAGAGTTCCGTCCTGATAGCTTCAATCTCTTCAATCTTGAGGTCTCCTTCCTGATTTGGTAGAGATCCCCAAACAGGTCTTGACGGGACGGGGATGGGCAGTCTTGCCGTAGCTTGTTGTAGCTCCTCCAACACGCGGACCCTGACCGGCCGCAGTTCCTTCACCGATTCGCTTCCTTGAGTCGCATCTATAGATCTGCGACTGACGGATCCGACGAAAACTTTTACTGATCCGATGGGAACAATGTATCCAAACTCGATGCGATCTGCCTCGGGTCCCCACTCTGAGTCGTCGATGAAGGGGACCCCATTGATGTCTTCAACTTGGCCGATGGCGATGTCCTTGAAGCCTGATTTCGATCCTGCGCGGAACGTGACGCTTTTGACCGCAGGCCCCACGGTGGGCGCCAACTGTCGTGGGTTTGTCACGTCAGGTGTCATAGATGACTTCGTAGGTGTGGGATTACGCGAGTCAAGCATCTCCGAGCTTGGGATCGCAGGAACAAAGATCAACACAGATTTACCCAGGTTCGGCCCCCTCAATGTGAGGTAAAAGACCTACTTCCTGCCTACCCTAGATTGGTATTGATATGATAATCGAGGTGTTACAATGGAGGCGATCCGATCTGGTACTCGCCGTATGAGCTAGGGTTTAGGGCTTGATAGCTTGACCCCTCTAAGTCCTGCGAGTCCTCTTTATATACACAGAGGCTCGCTAGGTTACAAAGGAAACTTCCCCCATAAGGAATACGTCCACAGAGGCCTACTCGGAGACTACTTGGTCTTCACGTCCTCCGGGATATGTCTTCTAGATCTTTCTCCTTATGGCGGTTCAATATCGGGCTTGCTCCCAAGTGGGCCTTTGTCCGTGCGAGTAAAGTAAGTCACACTGGGCCGCGAGTTAATCCAGAAAGTATTCCCCCGACAACGTCTCCTTCGATTGAGTCCATCACCATTGTGTTGGCTTGACTCGTTATCACTTGACTCGGAACGTCCACCATTGATTTCATCGTCCGAGCTTGTGCTTCCGTTTGTACTTCCCCTAAACATTTTCTCAAGAACAAGTGAGATGTGTGGTAAAGGAAAACTAAGACAAACTATATCCCAAGTATAATATGGCTTGAGAGGAGAGAATCCGGTTCTAACACCCAACACACACACTTGTGAGGATAGGAAGGTATGAAGTGGCAAACGAAACAAGCAAACCCGACGAAAAGTATATTGTCAAAGGTATAGAAAATCCACAATGATCAAGTTACCAAAGAAACTCCAACCACAAATGATGAAGAAACACACACAAAAGCGAATGATGGGGTTGGGCGACCAAAGGGCGAGCACTCGAAGATAGACGACCTAACGAAGACTACGTGCTCAAATGTCACCCAACACAATAGGGACGCTAGCTCAATTGCTTTTTGATGGGCAATGGATTTGCACAAGTGTTACACACTCACTCACTTTGGCGGTATAAGCTTTGTCGCAACCTACAAGAGATGATACTTGGCACTACTCATGTTCTTTTCTTTTCTCTTCTCTTTTTTTTGATTTTTGCTTTTTGACGATGATTCCTTCTCTTTTGCTAGTGCCAAGATCCCTAACGATACACACTCGCCAATACTTTAAGACAAACACTCAAACAAGTGCAATGCCCTGCAATATCAAAGAGCTAGTCCGATAGGTCAAGGTACACGAAAGGAAGAAGGGCTCACAACGGATTATGATGATTGGTAAAAGTCGAGTCCTTGGTGACGTTGTCGCTTGGCGTTGATGATGCGTTGCTGCGGAAGCTTGTCGATGTCGTAGACGTAGGGCACACCAAGAAAGGACTCAAACCAAAGAGGAAATGCCAAAACGAACCGAGGAGAAAAGAAAAATTTCTGAAAAAGTTAGCCCTGGCGGTAGTACCGCTTAACCCGGCGGTAGTACCGCTGCTCACGAAACTGGTCGAGTTTGACTCGATTTTGGGCGGATTTGGGCTCCAAAACTTCCTCGAATCCGTGGGAAATTGGCAAAATTAAGGCTAGGGAACGCAAGCAAAGGTGGAGGGGGTTCTAAAGCAACAGATCCATGGACAAAAACTACCAAAAACGCAACGAATCGACAGATCGGCTCGAATCAAGGAAAGGCTATTTTTGGTGGAAATTTTCAAATTTCTCAAAAACAAAGAAAAATTTGGTGGATTTTGGTGGAAACACAAATCAAATCCGTGTCAAGCTAGAGCTCTGATACCATATGATGTAGGTTGGTCCCGATTTTCAAGGATTTGTGCGGAGGGAACGATGAACACGAAGAACACGGGATGAACTCAAGAATACAAAGAGGGGAAATCAACAAAACAAGGATAACTAGCAAGTAGCAACTCAGCAAGATTCAATTGGTAACAAATCCCCGAGGGTAGCCCCCAATTCTCCTCTCCCAAACACACTTTACTCTTAGGATTGTTTGTCCAATTGGTCAATCCAACCAATCCAATCTAGCCACTCAAAGAGGGAAGATTAGCAAGTAATCGCAACTACAAGAGAAAGCCTTGGTATCCACGAAGGGATCTTCTCCACAAGGGGAGGCCTTGGTTCATCTCCACAAGGGGAGGCCTTGATTCATCTCCATAGAAGGAAAGAGACACTTTGAGAAGAAGGAGCAAGGCTCTACTTTAGTTCCTAAATCTTAGTCTAACCCTAGATCTAGTCCAAGGGGTGCTATTTATAGTCCAGGTACAAAATGAGGCGAAAGGATAAGGTTACACGGGTCCTGTCCCGAACTCATTCCCGCACTGGCGGTAGTACCGCTGGGTCAGCCGGTGGTACCGCTGGTGCGGGCAGGCGGCGCTGCTTCCCACGCCCCCGGTACCGGTTGGTACCGCCGCAGCTACCGCTGGCGGTACCGGAAGACGCGTTCGAAGTGCCGTTTCGGCGGTAGCTGGGGCGGTAGCACCGCCGACGTGGGGATCGCCCATCCCACGTCCCCGGTACCGGTTGGTACCGCTGCCGGTGCCGCTGGCGGTACCGCCGGTGTGGGTTGTGTCCTTGCTGACTGGGCCAGGGGCGGTAGTACCGCTTGACCCGGCGGTAGTACCGCCTCCTGGGATTTCTTCTCCCTTCTTGTCTTCTTCTTCATCATCGTCTTGGCTCGATTCTTGTCCATCTTCCGCACTTCCCTGGGGATCTTCATGGAGCTGATTCCTGAGTATGCATAGAGTGTCCGAATGAAGTAGCAATCCGTTCAAGGGAGTGTCAAGATCACACAAAGATAGGAGTGAAGTCACCTTATCATGGAGAGCCTTGACTCTTGATCTTGTCATTGGGCCATTTGGTGATGTTGGTGTTGTGTGCCTAGGTTGCACTACATCACATTTCATGGTCCCCTTGATCCCTGCCTTAGCCTTCGCCACCTTGGCTTTCACGGCCACCTCCATGGAGGCAAGATAATCTTGCACAACCACGGTATTGGCCGGATCAACAGGGGGAACTGGCATTTCGAGTTGGGAGTTCTCAACCCATGAAGGGATTTGAGAGTCCCCAATGGGGATCAGTGCCTGACTAAGGTCGTCGACGGAATCCTACATCGGTGACGCAGAGAACAAGAAAGGTATGAACAAAAGGAAGAACAAGCATCAACAACAATTGATATGGGGTGGCCCGATCTTCTCGTTGAGCTCGTTGTAGATGGATGATAACTTTGTGGAACGCTAAGAACTCTCCTGGCTAGTCCCCGTTGCCAATGCAACAGATTCGAACCCTATGGATATTCGCAGCCTTACACACTTGCGCAACGCAGCCGCCGACTACGAAGCGGTCCTGTATCTTCTAATTCCCAATGGAACAGCAGATAACACGCAAACTTTGCAGTAGGATAAACCACCAGATCGATACGAATTGGTGGGGATAATTTCAGAGGAAAGCTTCTAGCAATCTGTCTGGAATTCCAGGGTTTTGTTTTAACTTAGTCTAAACCTAAAAGCCACGAATTACAAGCCTTATAAAGGCTGCTGGACGTCCAACCTAGGGTTTGGGTCGAAATCAATCGTATCTCTAACTTCCTAACTTAAAAGGACTTTATTTGGAAACTGGCATGAAACAACCGCCGACTTGTTTTGGTCACCACGCCTTGTACGAGTCGAACCGGTGGATGGGGTCAGACCCATTGGAAAGTATTTGCAATTTCCTTTCCAACAAGTGCTTATTTGCAATATTTGGACTGCGTATGAAGAATCCTTGGCTATTTCAAATTCAGGACTTCTGTCAGTCCGAACCGAAAATGTCTTCCTTGATGGCTCCACTTCCTCCCTCGCCTCCCTCGTGCTTGCCATCCCTATGGTTGTCAAGTGATGTAGCCCGACCTACGGCTCCTACAACAAGTGGCCCAATGACAAGAGCAAGAGTCAAAGCACTTCATGATAAGGTGAACTCGCTCCTATCTATGTGTGATCTCGATACTCCTTTGAATGGCTTGCTACTTCATTCTGATACCTTGTGTATACTCAGCCATGACCCACATGAAGATCTCCAAGGAAGTGTAGAAGTTGGACAAGAATCGAGTCAAGAAGACGAAGGAGAAGGAGAGAAGAATGGAAAGAAGTCCCAGGCGGCGGTACTACCGCCGGTGGCAGCGGTACTACCGCCCCAAGTCCAGCCGAGCCAGACGCGCCCCCGCCCGGGTCCAGCCACGCAAGAAGAGACTGGGCACCGGGCGGTACTACCGCCGAAGCTACCGCCGAAAATGGCCCTCTGTTTGATCTGCCGGTAGCTCCAGCGGTACCGGGCGGTACTACCGCCGGCCAGCGGTACTACTGCTGGGGGTAGCGGTACTACCGCCCCAGTTGACTTCAGTTGCTGCTTCGAAGGCCCGCCCAGCGGTACTACCGCTGTGGCGGGAACCTGACGGGTTGAGGGCCCGTGTCCCCTCACTTATCCACCCCTATCCTACCTAGACTATAAATAGAACTTCCCCATCTAGATCTAGGGTTAGACTATGATTTGGGAACTAAAGTAGAGCCTTGCTCCTTCTTCTCAAAGTGTCTCTTTCCTCCTATGGAGATGAATCAAGACCTCCCCTTGTGGAGATGAACCAAGGCCTCCTCTTGAGGAGAAGATCCCTGCGTGGATACCAAGGCTTTCGCTTGTAGTTGCGATTACTTGCTAATCTTCCCTCTTTGAGTGGCTAGATTGGATTGGTTGGATTGACCAATTGGACAAACAATCCTAAGAGTAAGGTGTGCTTGGGAGAGGAGAATTGGGGGCTACCCTCGGGGATTTGTTACCAATTGAGTCTTGCTGAGTTGCTACTTGCTATTTACCCTTGTTTTGAGTGATTCCCCTCTTTGTGTTCTTGAGTTCATCCGTTGTTTTTCGTGTTCATCGTTCCCTCCGCACAAATCCGTGAAAATCGGGAGCAACCCACATCATATGGTATCAGGGCTCTAGGTTGACACGGATTTGATTTGTGTTTCCACCAAAATCCACCAAATTTTTCTTCGTTTTTGGGAAATTCGAAAATTTCCACCAAAAATAGCCTTGCCTTGATTCGAGCCGATCTGTCGATTTGTTGTGTTTTTGGTAGTTTTTGTCCATGGATCTGTTGCTTTAGGACCCCCTCCACCTTTGTTTGCGTTCCCTAGCCTCAATTTTGCCGATTTCCCACGAATTCGAGGAATTTTTGGAGCCCAAATCTGCCCAATTTCGAGTCAAAATCGCGCAGATCCGCGCGCAGTACCGGGCGGTACTACCGCCGTGCAGCGGTACTACCGCCAGGGCTGACTTTTTCAGAATTTTTTTCTTTTCCTCGGTTCGTTTTGGCATTTCCTCTTTGGTTTGAGTCCTTTCTTGGTGTGCCCTACGTCTACGACATCGACAAGCTTCCACAGCAACGCATCATCAACGCCAAGCGACGACGCCACCAAGGACTCGACATTCCCCCACCATCATAATCCGTTGTGAGCCCTTCTTCCTTTCGTGTACCTTGACCTATCGGACTAGCTCTTTGATATTGTGGGGCATTGCACTTGTTCGAGTGATTGTCTTAAAGTATTGGCGAGTGTGTATCGTTAGGGATCTTGGCACTAGCAAAAGAGAAGGAATCATCGTCAAAAAGCAAAAATCAAAAAAAAAAGAGGAGAGAAAAAAAAGAACATGAGTAATGCCAAGTATCATCTCTTGTAGGTTGCGACAAAGCTTATACCGCCAAAGTGAGTGAGTGTGTAACACTTATGCAAATATGTTGCCCATCAAAAGCAATTGAGCTAGCATCTCTCTTGTGTTGGGTGACATTTGAGCACGTAGTCTTCGCTAAGTTGTCTATCTTCGAGTGCTCGCCCTTTGGTCGCCCAACCCCATCATTCGCTTTTGTGTGTGTTTCTTCATCATTTGTGGTTGGAGTTTCTTTGGTAATTTGATCATTGTGGATTTTCTCTACCTTTGACAATATACTTGTCCTCGGGTTTGCTTGTTTCGTTTGCCACTTCATACCTTCCTATCCTCATAAGTGTGTGTGTTGGGTGTTAGAACCGGATTCTCTCCTCTCAAGCCTCATTATACTTGGGATATAGTTTGTCTTGGTTTTTCTTTACCACACATCTCACTTGTTCTTGAGAAAATGTTTAGGGGAAGTACAAACGGAAGCTCAAGCTCGGACGATGAAATCCATGGTGGAGTTCGCGGTGATCATGGCTATGTCACACAAACGGAGTTTGTTGGTCTTCGACACCTTGTTCGTGATGGCTTAGGACGCTACGAGCGCCGCCTACAAGCTCAAGAGAACAACTTCAACGAACGCATGCATGCGCAAGAAGCAAATATGGAGCGGATGACCGAAGCTCTCAACAACCTTGTGCGACAACGCGCTTCTTCTTCACCACGCTGAAGTCGTACAAGAAACACCTCAAGGTCGACACAAGCACGTCATGGACGTCATGAACCTCGACAAGAACGTCAAGATGATCCAAGGCGCGACGCCCATGAACGACCTCCTCCTCACGTTGAACAACCACATGATCTTCACGCGAACAATGCCAATGCGCATCAAGAGCAACCTCACCAAAATGATGAACGTCATGAACGCATACCATCACCACCACTGCAACAACGTGATCGTCATGACCCATTGGCTAATGACAATGGCGTTCCGGGTGCGAATGACTTTGGTGAACAAGGACGTCATCCCCGTCATCCTCCAAGGCCACGACATCAAAATCATGACAATGCGAACAATAACGAACAACCCGTTCATCAACAAGAGAAACGTCCTCGCCATGATCCTCGTCCTCGTCAAGAACTTCCACATGATCGCCAACAACACCACCGCTCCGAGTCGAGTGATAGCGAGTCAAGCCAACACATTGCTGATGGACTCAATCGAAGGAGACGTGGACGTGCATTCCCACGTGGTGCCATGGTGACACTATGATGACTTGAACAACGTCCGCTTTGACATACCCAAGTTCTACGGCACAAGTGATCCGGAAGCTTACTTCTCATGGGTACTCAAGGTTGACAAGATCTTCCGTGTACAAAGCTTCTCCGACAAAAAGAAGGTTGCCTTAGCTTCGATGGAGTTTGAAGAGTATGCCCTCTTGTGGTGGGAACAACTCCAAGATGCACGCATCGTGAACCACCAACAACCAATTGACACTTGGGTTGAAATGAAAGAAACAATGTACAAGCGCTTCGTGTCAAGCCATTATACAAGAGACTTGTACAAGAAATTGCAAGAGTTGAAGCAAGGTTGAAGTCGGTTGATGAGTACTATAAAGAGATGGAAATCTCCATGATGAGATCCAATGTCAACGAGTATGAAGAGCAATCCATGGCTCGCGTCATGAATGGCCTCAACTATCCAATCAAGAAGATTGTGGAGTTCCAACCATATGCCAACTTGGTTGAGCTAGTGCATCAAGCTTCAAAGGCCGAGCGCCACGTGCTTGAAGAGCTCAAATACATCAAGACAAAGGCATTCTTCGCCAACAAGCCGTCTTCATCAACACCTTCACAAGCTCTTCCTCAAGCTAACACTCGAGGTCCTCCAAGAGTCTCTACATCGACACCTCAAGCGCCTCAACCTTTCAAGAAAGTACCTCCCGCTACCAAGGCGCCTCAAGGATCTTCGTCCGGACAAGACTCTTGCAATGCTACAAGTGCGGCGGACAAGGGCACAAATCTTTTGAGTGCACCAACAAGAAGGTCATGATCATCAATGACATGGGAGAGTACGAATCTATGAGTGAAGATGAGTACAATGCTTTGAACAAGGTCGCCACAATGCAAAGTGCTCAAGAAGAAGAAAGTGAGATATATTGTGATGGCGACAACAAGCCTTCCTTGGTTGTGGCAAGAGCTTTAACCACCAATGTTCAAGTAGAAGAAGACCAAAGATGCAACTTGTTCCAAACAAGAGCAGGAATCAATGGAAAGTCCATCAAGGTCATCATAGATGGTGGAAGTTGCCACAACTTAGCGAGCAAAGAACTTTGTGATAAGCTCAACTTGAAGTTCAAGAAGCACCCACATCCTTACCATGTGCAATGTTTGAGTGATACCGGAGCCGTCAAGATTCAACACATGGTGCAAGTGTCCTTCAAGATTGGAGCCTATGAAGATACGTGGATTGTGATGTTGTGCCTATGACCGTTTGTCACTTACTTCTTGGACGTCCTTGGCAATTTGATAAGGGTGCTATGCATGATGGAAAGACAAATTACTATAACTTCAAGAACAACGACAAGACCTTCGTCCTTCGTCCCATGACACCAAGTCAAGTCATCGCCGACAATGCCAAGACTATTGCAAGGGCACAACAAGATCGTTCGTCAAGTGAGATGAGTGGTGAGCGAGAGACCCACCATAAAGTGAGTGAGAGCCACAAGCCAAATGAGTGTGACACTTCAAAGAGAGTTCCCACAAAACTTACACTATTTGCCACCAAGAGAGAGATGAGGGAGTTGAGAGAGAACCCATCCACCCTCCACTATGTGCTCATATGCAAGGGTGAAGTTTCTATGACTAACACTTTCACAAACCTTCCTCCTTCTTTATTGTCTCTTTTGAAGGACTTTGAAGATGTCTTCACTCAAGAAGTGCCACCGGGACTACCTCATCTACGCGGAATCGAGCACCGCATCGACCTTGTTCCCGGCGCACCGCTACCAAACCGCGCTCCTTACCGCACCAACCCCGAGGAGACAAAGGAGATCGAGCGGCAAATACAAGAACTTTTGCCATGGGACACATCCGCGAGAGCTTGAGTCCGTGCGTCGTGCCCGTCATCTTGGTACCCAAGCACGACAACACTCTTCGCCTTTGCATGGATTGTCGCCCCATCAATGCCATTACCGTTAGGTATCGCCATCCTATCCCTCGACTTGATGATATGCTTGATGAGCTTTATGGTTCCGCTATATTCTCCAAAATTGATCTTAAAAGTGGATACCATCAAATAAGAATGTGTGAAGGTGATGAATGGAAGACCGCATTTAAAACAAAGCTTGGTCTTTATGAATGGCTTGTCATGCCACTTTAAAGTTAAAAAAACCTTATGTGAGAAACTTCATAAAAACTCACTAAAGGGAAAAAGAGTACAACTCACTTAACTTTTCAGTCAAGTACTCAATCATCGGGATCGAGATTTCAACAACGAGTTTGTGACGATTCTCCCCCTGAACCTTGCATCTCTCTAAGTCTCATCATACCCATTTCGCGAACACATCTCTCAGAAGTAGATGCTGGTAGTGAACAAATTAGCAAGATTTTCACACGACTTAGTATGCAAGATTCTTACTTCGTTCAACTTTTGCAATTCATGTGCATAGAAGAATTTGGGGTCGATATGCTTTATGAGATTGCTCTTCACATAACCCGTCTGGACTTGTGCAACACAAGCGGCATTATCTTCATAGATAATAGTTGGGGTTTGGACGGTGTTCAGCCCACATGTCAGCTGGATGTGGCCGATCATCCGTCGAAGCAACACACTCTCGTGATGCTTCATACAATGCTATGATTTCCAAGTGGTTCGTCGAAGTTGTTACTAAAATTTGCTTAGACGATTTCTAGGAAATTGTTGTTTCGCCACAAAGGAAAACATATCCAGTCTGAGACTTCGCAGTATGCGGGTCTCACAAGTACCCAACATCAGCATATCCTACGAGCGTAAGATCTTGATTCCTCCGGAAAAACAAGCCAAGATCTTTGGTCCCTTGGAGGTATCAGAAGACGTCCTTGATGCCTTTCCAATGTCTATTGGTAGGCTCAGAACTGTACCTAGCAAGCAAATTGACGGCGAACGCAATGTTCAGCCGTGTACAATTCGCGAGGTACATGAGTGCGCCAACTGCACTCAGGTAGGGGAATTCTGGTCCTAGAACTTCCTCCCCCTCTTCCTTAGGCTTGAACAGGTCATTGTCCCGCTGTAAAGATCTCCCAATCATGGGGGTCTTAGAAGGATATGCCTTATCAAATCCAAATCTTTCTAACACCTTCTGGGTGTAGGCAGACTGGTGCATTAAGATACCAGCAGGGGAATGCTCAAGTTGTAGACCTAGGAAGAACTTGGTTTTGTCTAAGTCCTTCATCTCGAATTCCGACATCAGGTAGGAACTCGCTTCCTCAATATCCTCAGGTGTACCGATTATGTTCAAATCATCCACATACACCGAGATAATACAGAAACCATCTTGTGATCTCCGTATAAAAACACATGGGCAAGCTTCATTGCTCGTGTAGCCCTTCTGATGAAGGAAATCGCTTAAACGATTATACCACATCCTACCTGACTGTTTGAGTCCATACAGTGACTTCTTAAGCTGAACACTGTATAAACTTCTATTTGCTCTACCTCGGTTCGGAACAGGTATACCTTCGGGTACCTTCATGTATATGTTCGAATCCAAGTTACCATAAAAGTAAGCGGTGACAACATCCATAAGTTTCATTTTCAAGTCCAAGTTTACTGCCATTGAGATCAAGTATCTAAAGGTAATTACATCCATGACAGGTGAGTAAGTTTCCTCAAAGTCGACACCTGGTCGCTGAGAGAAACCTTGAGCAACGAGCCTTGCTTTGTACCGTACTACCTCGTTATTTTCGTTTCTCTTTTGAACAAAAACCCACTTGTGGCCAATAGGGTGTGTGTGGGAAGGATTTAGACAAACAGGTCCAAAGACCTCTCTTTTGTTAAGAGATACTAACTCGGCAGCTATTGCCTTATGCCAATCTTTCCAATCTGACCTTTTCTTACAATCAGCAAGGGTGTTAGGCTCGGGGGTCAGGATCTATGATTGAGGTAATTTTAATGGCAAAATATATGTCATCATTTGCCATGGCTTGATTAATTGACTCACCAGAATTAACATAGTTAATGGCCATTTCGTCATGGGGTGCATCAGGCACATTCCCATCCTCCACCGGATTTCCCAACAAAGGAGCAAGGTCCTTTAGCTTTCCCGCTCCAATGTGTGCGCACACATCTTCGCTGGGTATTTCCGATATAGGAAAATTCAAGTCCAGAATTTCGTGCACTGAAATTTCCGTGCTTGTGCCAGGTCTCGACTGGGTCCCCTCTTGAGGGGCAGGCTGCGATAAATCTCTCTTGTCCTTTTTCTTCGGGCGTCCCCGAGTATTTGGGATTTGAGAAACCGGATTCCTTGTCCTTTTAGGTTTAAGGGCGGGAGCGGGTATATCCTTAATTTTATTTGGTATTTCAACCCTTTCCGGTGCATTGCGCGCAGTCACATGCGACTTTGTCACAGTCTTTATGTCACTAAAATGATCAGGCAGTTGATTCGCTAAGGAATGCAAATCTATTATCTTTTGGACTTCTCTATTAGACTCAACAGTGTGTGGATCCCCGTGGCTTGCCACGTGATTTCTTGACTTTCATCATCAAGGGATTGATTATCTCCCCCTAAAGTCGGGAAAATATCCTTGTAAAAAATGCAATCAGCGAAATGGGCCGTATGACAGTCACCTGTCGCAGGGTCCAGAAACCTGATTATGGACACAGTCTCAAAACCAACGTATATCCCCGACTTACGGAACGGTCCCATCGCTGATCGCTGAGGGGGTGGTATTGGTACATATACCTTGCAACCGAACCTACGAAGGTGGGAAATTTTCGGTGCCGACCCTTGCGCAAGCTGCATAGGAGAGTGGATGTTGTAGGCCGATGGTCGAAAGTTGATGAGATTTGCCACGTGTAACACTGCGTGACCCCAACATGTAGTTGGTAAATTACACCCTGAAGGAGCGGTCTGGCAATGAAATTAATTCTTTTAATCAGTGCCTCCGCAAGTCCATTTTGTGTGTGGACGTGCGGTACAGAATGCTCAACTTTGATTCCCGTTGCCATGCAATAATTATTGAACGCCTTTGAAGTAAATTCACCGGCATTGTCCATTCGAATGGACTTTATACGATAGTCAGGAAATTTATTCCTCATCTTTATGATCTGTGAGATCAACTTTGCAAAAGCATGGTTCCTTGTTGATAACAGGATTACATTGGACCATTTAGAGGAAGCATCGATGAGCACCATGAAGTACCTAAACGGACCCGAGAGGGGCTGAATAGGACCGCATATGTCCCCTTGGATACGTTCCAAGAACACGGGGATTTCATCCTTCACCTTTAGGGGGCATGGTCTAATGATTAATTTCCCCGTAGCGCATGCGGAGCACACGAAATCATCAGGATTCGGGAAATTTTTGACACTAACACTATGACCATTCGAGTTGTTAATTATATTTCCATCATTCTAAGACCGGGATGGCCGAACCGATCATGCCAGAGGCTGAAAAGTTCAGAGCTTCTAAAAACAGTTTTAAGGGTAGTGTACACAGGCGGTGCTACAATCTTGGTGTAGTACAACCCTGTAGCGAATGAAGGAAGCCTTTCGACAACATGTTTACCATTTTCATCGTGCTTTGTGATGAGTAGGTACTCCTTACCATTGTCATCATCATGGGTCTCAATATGGAAACTATTAGCAAGAATATCTTTGAAACTTAAGAGAGTACGAGTCGATTCTGGGTACAACAATGCCTCATTGATGACCAAAGTTGTTCCCATGGAGAGTATAATAGTTGCTCGTCCGGAGCCAACTACATGCGGACCGCATCCGGCGATCGTCATAATATTCCCCTCAATTTTAGTAATGGACTCAAAGTACTTTGTTTCTCTCAAGATGGTATTAGTGGTACCGCTGTCGGGAAGGCACATTTCTTCCATTCGGGCGCCACACGTGTTCTAAAATATAGCGTCTAATTAATAAAAATGAAGCGAGGAAGATGCTACATTAATGCATAAACACACAAATATTTCAGAACATAACACAATAATCACTATTAAATGATGGAATAAATGAATGAAAAGAAATTCATCCAATCGCCGATGAACGAATAAATGTTGGTGAAACAAATATTATTGCTCTCATAGAGCTTACAACCAAATCGAAATAATTGTATCAAATTTATTGCCATAAAGGAATCATGAAATAAATGAAGGGAATTTAGGTGGATTCCTGATGACCCGCAAGTATAGGGGGTGTATCATAGTACTTTCGATAAATAAGAGTGTCGAACCCAACGAGGAGCAGAAGGTGTTGGCAAGTAGTTTTGTGCAAAGTTTCACTGCAAATACTAACAGACAAGTTTTTATGGGTTTTTGTAATAACAAATAAATAAAGTGCGAGTAAATAAAACAGAGCAATAATAATTGCAGCAAGGGGCCCAATCCTTTTTAGCACAAAGGACAAACCGGTGGTGTTACTTATGATGGCTAAAACGTTCCTCGGGACACACGGGAATTTCGTCTAGTCACTTTCGCTTCATACCGCTGATTAGTCTTCAATGTTTTGATAAGTGTTGTGTGGGTGAACCTAAGCTAATGCACCGACCTTACTTGGACCAGTACACACTTGTGATTAAACTTTCTTACAAGCATCCGCAAATGCAAGAAAGTATTTAAGAATTAACTAACCACAGCCTTAAACTCTGAGATCCTACGCTCCCTTATGCAATAACTTACCGATAGGGGTTTAGGTTTATGTCGCTCCGGCAACCCCACAATAAGTAAACTAAATACACAATGCATTCTTCTAGGACCAAAAAGGTGAAGTATCATGTAGTCGACGTTCACACGACACCACTAGAAGAATAACACCACAACTTAAATATCAAACCATTAAATACTACTCAACATAATTCCACTACTAGTGTCTAGACTTCTCCCATGTCCTCAAGAACTAAATGAACTACTCACGAGACATCATTTGGAACATGATCAGAGGTGATAAAGTGATGAACAATATTCTAGACATAAAAGAAATTCACCGATAAAACTCAATAGCATCAACTACGACAAGTAATCAACATCGAAAAAGTAATCCCAATAAACTACACAAGGAGGAACCCTAGATGTCTTAGCGGAACGAAGTGGAGCAGCGGTGACGATGGTGCTGGCGGTGGAGATGGTGTGGATGTTGTTCCCGATGAAGCCTGTGGCGATGACGATGGCGATGGCGACGATTTCCCCCCTCCGGGAAGGAATTTCCCCGGCAGATTTCTCCATGTCGGAGAACTTTTCTCTCTCTGTGGTTTCCGCCCCCAAGGTGGCGGAATATTTCTTCGAAGTGTCCCCCGTAATTTTTAGGTAAGAGGGATGATATACGCGAGAGGGGAGTGCCGTAGGCGGCGCAGGGCCGCCAGGTGGGCCCCAGGCGCGGTCGAGGGGTTGACCGCGCCTGGGTGGCGTCGGCCACCCTGTGGCCCCCCTCTGGTCCCTCTTCTGGCTCCGTCCATCTTCTGACAAAATATTAATCTCTGAATTGTCTCGGAATTTTTGGAGTTGCAGAAGTTTAGTATCATGACGATGCTTTTTCCAGCTGATTCCGGGCTCCGGCAGTTTATTCCTCAATAATCATCAAACATGTAAAATAAGATAAAATAACATAAGTATTGTATTCTAATATGAAATATATCAAAGAATAACAGTAAATTATGATACAAAATAGTGATGCAAAATGGACGTATCAACTCCCCCAAGCTTAGACCTCGCTTGTCCCCAAGCGAAAACTGAACTAAGTAAACATGACCACAGGTTTATGGAGTGAAAGTGTCGATAATAAAGAATACTAACATGAAGCATCACTTAATTAGCAAGCACTCATGTATCTTACACAGCAATTAATCTCATGAAACTTAACTTGAAACAAGAATAGACGAACATACATATCAAAGGAAATCAAGGAAAAATTCTTGAGTTATGGCAACTACGTTCTTGGTCGGAGAACGATCAGCATCTCATACTTTTTATAATATCAAAGGAAACTTTATATAATAGTTGTTGTTTAGTAGATGACACATGTTTTAATGAACTAAAATATTTACCATGCATTGTGAACCTCTAGAGTTGTGTACCTGCAATAAGAATTAGACATGCTAACTAGAGGAAAGATACAACTTACAATGAAACATAATTAAGCATATTGCTGCTATATAATTGATTGTATCTCACAACACTAGATGCTTACTTGTGGAGAATAAGGAAGATAGGTATACAGACTCAACATAAAAGTAAAAGAATGGCCCTTCGCAGAGGGAAGCAGGGATTAAGTCATGTACTAGAGCTTTTTGAGTTTTGTAAACAAGAATGAAAATTGTTTTTAGGAGGTGGATGTCTACGTCAACGAATGGCAATAGAGTTCTTAATATCTTCCATACCAAATAAGTTTTAAGAGCGGTTCTGAGATATCATACTTTATATATATATTTTTTGACACTCCTCCCCACCTTTGCTTACACAAGCCATGGCTAACCGAATACTCGGGTGCCTTCCATCAATCGCATATCCATGGAGGAGTGTCTATTTTTTTATTTCTGATATTGGACTAACCAGCAATGTGCAAATTGTTGACGAGCAGATGAATCATGCAAGTCATATAAACATTATTTGGTATGGAAGATAATAAACCCAACTACTACTTCCTCATGAGATAAAAACAATGACACAAATATCGAGTATTTTGAATATTTTAAAGGTAGCACATGACTAATTTACTTGGAGTAGCAATGAAATACCACATATAGGAAGTTATGGTGGACACTTGGGAAGGTTTTGGCTCAAGGTTTTGGATGCACGAGAAGCATTCCCTCTCAATGCAAGGCTTTAGGCTAGCAAGGCTTTATAGCAAACACAAGAGTTGAGAGATACAAACGAATATATAAAGCAACTAGATAAATCATGTATTGTACAATGTTCCCATAGTCAGTCATCAAATTCTAAATTGCAAGGATACAACGCTAGAGGGCTAACAAGCATGACAAAGTATACAAATACACTATTTTGCAAGCTATCTTTCTTATCTACTCTAAATGTCAAGGTGTTGCCATTATGACCAGCGCTAAGTTTGCCACAACTCGAAAGGATTTACTTGCTACACTCAATGTAAGCCAACACTTCTCTCAAGATCAGCACATAAAAGAGATTGCAATGCTAAAATAAAAGGTGCGGAAAGATAAGCAAACACTTCTTATTAATATTCCATCATAGACAAACTCACACCAATGGATACAAAGATAACTCACTAAAGAACGATACTTCCACATTGCAAACTATTTCATACGATAACTTCTCTACTCATGATATGACACTCTACTAAAAATATAAAAGGTAAAAGATAATGATGATGATACCGGGGCACTCCCCCAAGCTTGAAACAAGCCAAGGGAGTGCCATTACCCATGACGAATTACTCCTTAGGTGGTGAGGGTGGAATCCTTTCTTCTTTATCATCACACTTCCATGGCACAGGTTTCCCATCGATGAGGGACATTTCGGTTTCCAGCATCCTGAAACTTGCAGCAGAACTAATACGTTTAAATCTAACCTCATACTCACAGTTCTGATTGTGTAAGTCATAAATCTGGGCTTGCAGCTGTGTTGTCTCTTTGCATAAGAATATGATGTCATTCTTCAGCTCTTTGATCTCCTTCTTGTGCTCAGCAATAAGTTCGGAGATGATGCGGTGATTCGCATCAACCCCTCGTAACACCATCTCCTTGCACTCGAAAACTTCCTGTTCAACTTCTTCAAGCCTAGCCTTCATGTCCCCCTCCTTCTTTGGCCCTTGCAGATCTTGCACTTGAGGAACTCCCTCCTTCAGCTATATGATCTTTGGATGCATCTTCACTTCACTGAGATAGGGATTGACTACGTTCTTGAGGAATCCATCCTTGGAAGGCTCCGACAAAGACATGGCGGCTAGGGTTTGGATGTAAAGACCTGAACAGAATAGCTCGAAAATGAAAATGTCAAAAATGCAAGATACGGACCTCGGGAGATCCAGGTAAATATATAGCAAAAAAATTCTGAATAAAAGGAAGGCGACAAGACAAGGCGGAGTCGGAGACGAGCTCCGAGGGCGCCAGGTGGGCCCCAGGCGCGGCCCAAGGCTAGGCCGCGGCCAGGTGCCACCTGGGCACCCTAGTGTCCGGCTCCGTCTCTTCTTTGACTCTAATCTTCTTATATTTCCTAAAAACGACGAATATAATTTTTCTGAATTTTCTGAGGAGATTTACTTACTAGAGTTGATACCTACTCCGATTCTGGCTCTGGATTCTTCCGGTATTCATTCTTGATGAATTCTTCCAGAGTCACCACTTGTATTATATCAACATCCTTTTCAATAGGGTCTCTAGAAATATAATGCTTGAGTCTTTGACCATTGACCACTTGTGGTTTATCTCCCGCCAATGAATTAATTTTGATAGCACCGGAGCGATAAACCTCTTCGATAATGAAAGGTCCTTCCCATTTGGATAGGAGTTTTCCTGCAACAAATCTGAGACGAGACCTATACAACAACACTTTATCTCCAACATTAAATTCTCTTTTCAAAATTCTTTTGTCATGCCACCTCTTAATTTTTCTTTAAATAACTTGGCATTTTCATAAGTTTCACTCCTCCATTCATCCAGAGAACTCATTTCAAGCAATCTTTTCTCACCGGCAAGCTTAAAATCATCATTAAGTTCTTTAGTTGCCTAATAAGCTTTATGTTCTAATTCTAGAGGTAAGTGACAAGCTTTTCCATAAACCATTTTATAAGGAGACATGCCCATAGGATTTTTATAAGCAGTTCTGTAAGCCCACAAAGCATCATTAAGTTTCTTAGACCAATTCTTTCTAGATTTATTAACGGTCTTTTGCAAGATCAACTTAATCTCCCTATTAGGTAATTCTACTTGGCCACTTGTTTGAGGATGATACGGTGAAGACACTCTATGATTAACATCATATTTAGAAAAAAATTCTAAAAGCACCATGAATAAAATGAGAACCTCCATCAGTCATAAGGTAAATAGGTACACCAAACATAGGAAAAATAATATCTTTAAGCATTTTCAAAGAAGTTTTATAATCAGCACTAGGAGTTGGTATAGCTTCTACCCATTTAGTGACATAATCAACAACGACAAGTATATGAGTATTACCATGCGAACTAGGAAAAGGACCCATAAATTCAAATCCCCAACAATCAAAAGGTTCAATAACAAGAGAATAATTCATAGGCATTTCATTGTGTCTACTAATATTACCAATTCTTTGACATTCATTGCAAGATAAAATAAATTTCCGCATCTTTAAAAAGAGTAGGCTAATAAAAACCTGATGTAGCACCTTGTGTGCGGTCCTGTCTCCAGCATGATGTCCGACGTAAGGACTACTATGACATTTGTTCAATATTTCTCTTTGTTCGTGCTCGGGAACACAACGTCTGATAATACCGTCAACTACTTCTTTATATAAATGTGGGTCATCCCAAAAATAATGCCTCAAATCGTAAAAGAATTTCTTCCTTTGCTGATAAGTGAAATTAGGAGGCAAAAACTTGGAGAAATAAAGTTAGCATAATCAGCATACCACGGGCTATCATGAGAGTTTACCTTTATGGCTGCCAATTGTTCATCTGGAAACTATCATTAACAGGGATAGGATCATAACGCACATTTTCCATTCTAGACAAATTATCAGCGACAGGATTATCAACACCCTTCCTATCAACGATATGCAAATCGAACTCTTGTAACAAGAGAACCCATCTAATAAGCCTAGGCTTAGCATCTTTATTTTCCATAAGATATTTAATAGCAGCATGATCGGTGTGGATAGTTACTTTAGAATCAACAATGTAAGGTCTAAACTTATCACAAGCAAAACAACCGCTAAAAATTCTTTTTCGTAGTAGCATAGTTCTTTTGAGCACTATCAAGAGTCTTGCTAGCATAATGAATAACATTCAACTTTTTATCAATGCGCTGTCCAAGAACAGCGCCTACGGCAAAATCACTAGCATCACACATTATTTCAAAAGGCAAGTTCCAATCAGGAGGTTGGACAATAGGGGCAGTTGTTAAAGCTTTCTTAAGGATTTCATAAGCTTCTTTACAATCATCATCAAAAACGAAAGGAACATCTTTTTGCAGAAGATTAGTAAGAGGTTTCGAAGTTTTAGAAAAATCTTTTATAAACCTCCTATAAAAACCAGCATGACCAAGAAAGCTGCGTATACCTTTAACATCCCTTGGACAGGGCATCTTTTCAATAGCTTCAACCTTGGCTCTATCAACTTCAATACCTCTTTCAGAGATTTTATGTCCAAGAACAATACCTTCATTAACCATGAAATGACATTTTTCCCAATTAAGTACAAGGTTTGTTTCTTCACATCTCTGCAAAACTTTATCAAGGTTGTGTAGGCAATTATCAAAAGAAGTTCCATAGACGGAGAAATCGTCCATGAATACTTCCACAATTTTCTCACAAAAACCATGAAATATAGCAGACATACATCTTTGGAAAGTAGCAGGGGCATTACATAAACCAAAAGGCATACGTCTATAAGCATAAGTTCCATAAGGACAAGTAAAAGTAGTTTTCTCTTGATCTTGGTGTCTAACAGCAATTTGAGAAAAACAAGAATATCCATCGAGAAAACAAAAATGAGTGTTCTTAGATAACCTTTCTAACATTTGATCAATAAATGGCAAAGGATAATGATCTTTTTTAGTAGCTTTGTTTAATTTTTGAAAATCAATGCACATTCTATAGCCAACTACAGTTCTTTGTGGAATAAGCTCATCATTATCATTTGCAACAACAGTCATACCTCTCTTTTTAGGGACACAATGCACATGACTAACCCACCTACTATCAGCAATAGGATAAATTATACCTGCTTCAAGAAGTTTTAATACCTCATTTCTTACCACTTCCTTCATTTTAGGAATTAATATCCGTTGATGATCAACAACCGGCTTTGCATCAGGTTCAAGATTAATTATATGTTGACAAACAGCTGGAGAAATTCCCTTAAGATCGTCCAAGGTATAACCCATGGCGCCTCGATGTTTCTGAAGTACTTCCAATAATCTTTCTTCCTCCTGTCCTGAAAGTTTAGCACTAATAATAACAGGATATATTTTCTTTTCATCTAAATACGCATACTTAAGAGTATCAGGAAGAGTTTTAAGTTCAAAAACATGATCTCCTTTAGGAGGCGTAGGCATCCCTAAAGATTCAACAGATAAATTATGTTTAAGGATTGCAGGCTGATGGAGAAAGATATCCTCCAATTCATTCCTTTCCTGCATGAATACCTCAATCTCATGGTCCTCCATAAATTGCTGCAAAGGATCATTAGGAGCAACAGCAATGGCAACAAGTTGTTCAATTTCATAATCTTTATTTGGTAGCTCTTTTTCATGGCATTGTTTAGTGAACTTAGAGAAATTAAATTCATAGCTTTCACCGCCAAATTTAGTATAAACTTTTTCTTTCTTGCAATCTATAACAACACTACAGGTATTCAAGAAAGGTCTACCAAATATAATAGGACAAGATTTATCTGCAACCGAACCAAGCACAAGAAAATTAGCAGGATACTTAACCTTACCACATAAGACTTCCACATCCCTGACTATCCCAACAGGAGAAATAGTATCTCTATTAGCAAGCTGAATAACCACATCAATATCTTCAATTTCGCAATTCCCAATCTCGTGCATTATTTCTTGATAAAGAGAGAAAGGAATAGCACTAGAGCTAGCACCAATATCACATAAACCATAATAGCAATGATCACCAATTTTCACAGAAATAACAGGAATACCAACCTTTTTTACCTTTCCTTCTGGTGGTCTAACAATATTAGAAGCATCTTCACAAAAGATTATATGACCTCCTTCAACATTTTCTACTACCAAATCCTTAACTAGAGCTACAGAAGAATCAACTTTTAATTGTTCATCAGGTTCTTTAGGTTTCTTTTCACTTTTATTAAGGACACTAGTTATCATAGAATGTTCTTTTACTCTAACAGGAAAAGGTAATTTTTCAACATAGGGAGCAGGTAAAATAGGATCGAAAGTATGCACTTGAATTGCGTCATCAGGTATAGGAGTGATTTGATTTCTTTAAAAGGTTCATGATACTTTTTCCACTTTTGCTTAGGAATATTAATGTAGGAAGCAAAAGATTTAAAAAGATCAACAATAATTTGAGAATCAAGCCCATACTTAGCACTAAACTCATGAAAATCAGGAGTTTCACCATGAGATTCAATGCATTCATAATCGTAAATTATACGTGATTCATTACCTTTATCCATTTCCCAATCTTCAATATTGCGTTGAATTCTCTCAAGGAGGTCCCATTTATCTTCTACCTTCTTGTTAGTGAAAGATCCACCGGACGAAGCATCAAGTAAGTCTTTATCCTGAGGAGAGAGTCTTGCATAAAAATTGGTAATAATAATTTCTCTGGGAATATCATGAATAGGACATTTGAGCATCAAAGATTTCAATCTCCCCCAAGCTTGGGCAATACTCTCTCCATTGCGAGGCCAAAAGTTATAAATATAATTCCTATCTTGGTGTATTTCATGAAGAGGATAAAATTTAGAATAAAAGATAGGCATAATTTTGTGCCAGTCCAATAGATGAGAATCATCCAATAGCCTGTACCACTCCAAAGCTTTATCCTTCAGCGACAATGAAAACAATTTCCTCATGATCACCTCTATGAAAACCCCTGCAATCTTAAACAAGCCACATAATTCTCTCATAAACAGTAAGTGATGACCAGGATGAACAGTTCCATCTCCTGCATAACGGTTACTCATAATATGATCAACAATTCCCATAGGTATTTCAAATGGAATACTTTCACTAGGTGGGGGATCCCATGTTGCCACAAGTGCAGTGGTGAGGGTGTCTCCAAACATCATTTCAAAAGCAGACAACTCCATGATTAAATCAAGCAACATACAAAAATAAAAATAGCACTTGCAATAAAAGTTTCCCTTACCAATTCCACTTACCAATAGCGCTACACTCCCCGGCAACGGCGCCAGAAAATAGTCTTGATGACCCACAAGTATAGGGGGTCTATCGTAGTACTTTAGATAAATAAGAGTGTCGAACCCAACGAGGAGCAGGAGGTGTTGGCAAGTAGTTTTGCGCAAGGTTTCACTGCAAATACGAACAGACAAGTTTTTATGGGTTTTTGTAATAGCAAATAAATAAAGTGCGAGTAAAAAAAGAGAGCAATAATAATTGCAGGAAGTGGCCCAATCCTTTTTAGCACAAAGGACAAGCCAGTGGTATTACTTATGATGGCTAAACATTCCTGAGGACACACAGGAATTTCGTCTAGTCACTTTTGCTTCATACCGATGATTAGTCTTCAATGTTTTGATAAGTGTTGTGTGGGTGAACCTACGCTAATGCACCACCCTTACTTGGACGAGTACACACTTGTGATTAAACTTTCTTACAAGCATCCGCAAATGCAAGAAAGTATTTAAGAATTAACTAACCACAACCTTAAACTCTGAGATCCTATGCTCCCTTATGTGATAGCTTACCGATGGGGGTTTAGGTTTCTGTCACTCCGGCAGCCCCACAATAAGTAAACTAAATACACAATGCATTCTTCTAGGCCCAAAAAGGTGAAGTATCATGTAGTCGACGTTCACACGACACCACTAGATGAATAACACCACAACTTAAATAACAAATCACTAAATACTACTCAACATAATTCCACTACTAGTGTCTAGACTTCTCCCATGTCCTTAAGAACTAAACGAACTACTCACGAGACATCATTTGGAACATGATCAGAGGTGATAAAGTGATGAACAATATTCTGGACATAAAAGTAATTCACCGATAAAACTCAATAGCATCAACTACGACAAGTAATCAACACCGGAAAAGTAATCCCAATAAACTACACAAGGAAGAACCCTAGATGTCTTAGCGGAACAAAGTGGAGCGGCGGTGATGATGGTGCTGGCGGTGGAGATGGTGTGGATGATGTTCCCGATGAAGCCCGTGGCGATGACGATGGCGATGGCGACGATTTCCCCCCTCCAGGAAGGAATTTCCCCGACAGATTTCTCCCTACCGGAGAGCTTTTCTCTCTCTGTGGTTTTCGCCCCCGAGGCGGCGGCGGAATATTTCTTCGAAGCGTCCCCCGTAATTTTTAGGTCCAGGGGTTCACCGCGCCTGGGTGGCGTCTGGCCACCATGTGGCCCCTCTCTGGTCCCTCTTCTGGCTCCGTCCATCTTCTGACGAAATATTAATCTCTGAATTTTCTCGGAATTTTTGGAGTTGCAGAAGTATAGTATCTTGACGATGCTTTTTCCAGCTGATTCCGGGCTCTGGCAGTTTATTCCTCAATAATCATCAAACATGCAAAATAAGATAAAATAACATAAGTAGTGTATTCTAATATGAAATATATCAATGAATAACGGTAAATTATGATACAAAATAGTGACGCTAAATGTACGTATCAATTCCGCAAAGTATCCATCCACCTCAGCCCTAATCTCGAGCTCACTCATCTTCTTTTCATTGGCGAGCATTGCCGCGGCAGAGTCGATGTCCAGCTGTGGCACTGGAGGGGCACGGTGTGCTCAACCTCCATGGACACGATGGCGTTCTTGGGAACCACCACATGTGCCTCCACAGACGCCTCGCTCTGCGCCACCACGGGCGCGGCGATGGGCGTGGGGATCATCACACGCCCCGCTGCAGGTGCCGGTGGTGCCACCACCTGGACAAGGTGCGTCTCGCGCGCCTTCTTGGCCTTGTACGCGTCCACGACGTGCTTTGGCGCACGACACTGCCTTGATAAATGGGTCTTGGAGCCGCAACGGAAGCAATCCTGAGGCCTTGCCTCCCCCTGACCCGCTTGATGTTGCTTGGCCGGGTGGGGAGGGTTAGGTCCCTTCTTGCCTTTCTTGCCACGCTTCTTGAACTTGGGCTGGCGCACCTTGTAGGTGCCGGCATAAACTTCCTGACTTGGACCCCCTTCGAAAGGCTGCGAGTTGAAGTTCTTTTTGAGAACCTCATCCGGCGCCTCAGCCACCTGGAGGGCGTCGATAAGCAGAGCATACTGCGTGAAGTTCTCCTGGCGGTAGTTCCGCGCACTCTGGATAGCTGATGGATGGAACGTGGAGAGAGTCTTCTCAATCTTCTGACTCTCCGTGGTAGTGGTACCACAAAGTTGAAGTTTAGTATAGATCCGGTGTAAAGCCGAATTGTAATCTCCCACCATCTTGAAGTCTGCAAACCTCAGACGCAGCCATTCCGCCTCCGCCCGTGGCTTAATGGTGTACTTCAACCTAGCGAACCGTGCCTCGAGGGCGGTCCACAGGGCTGAAGCACTCCGTTCTGCCATGTACTCGTGTTTCAGCGTAGTACACATATGATGGTGGAGGAAATGCAGTGCTTGGGTGTTTTCCGCCGGAGTGGCGGTGTTGGGGGCCGTCTGGGTCCCCGCATCCAATGCTCCTTTAAGCTTCCGGCCCTTAAGGACGAGTACCACGTCCGAGGCCCGGGTCAGGTAATTGAGCCCGTTCTGAGCAACTCCTCAAGCTCCCGGTTCATGATCCCGGGCATCTGCGATTTATGCAAAATGTATCAGATTACAGCAGGTAATCAGTTGCATAAAGCGATGTTGATACAAAAATTTCTATAAGACGGCATTCCAAATTTTAAAAGGACATGCTAAAAATGCTCTATTAAGTATTCAAACAATTAATTACTGTAGTAAAACATGATATAAAAGCATTTACATAGAGATATTATGCTAAGCGTGATCTTCACATGAAAATTGGCCCTAAAAATGACTTCCCGTAACTATTTTATGCCAAGATATACAATTTCAGCAAAAACAGACTCATCCAGGGACTTTACAGTTAAAAATATTCAACAAGAATAAAGTTATACGTAGTTCTGGAAAAGTACAGGTGCTAAATTGTAAAATCTGCGCACACAACATGCCGAAACAAGCCGCAGCCCACCAACCGATCCATCCACCAGCGCACATTTTTTTTCTTTTCTTTTTGTCTGTCTAACGGGCCGAATGTGGCCCTGAGAGCCCAGCAGGGGCCTAGCCACGGGCCCACGGCCCAGTCGAACCCTAGAGGTGGGCGGCAGCCACGCGCGTTGACCGAGCCAGAGGCTCAGGTCACGGCGGCGGCCGACCACCTCCTAGCTCGAGGACGGGGGTGGGCTGACGGCGGCGGCGGCAGCTGGCCGCGCCAGGGAGGCGGACGCGCTGGGGCCAGCGGGGAGCGACGGTGGTGTGCGCCGGCCATCAGGGCCGTGCGGTGGCGGCGGAGACTGCGCGTCAGGAGGCGCCGTCGGCAACCAGAGGCCGGAGGCGGCGGGCATTGCGGCGGCGGGCGGTGACCAGCGTCGTCGGGCGCCACGCGCCCGCGGCTTCGCGCGGGCGAGCACGGGCCAGCAGGGCCTGTCGACAAGGCGGTGGCGGCCAGCAGGGCTGCATGCTCGCGTGAGCGCAGCGGGCGTGGCGCCTGGCTTCGTGTAGCAGTCACGACCACGGGCAGAAGCCACGGGCGCGGCGGCGCGGCCAGCAGGGCCTGTGTCGGCGTGGCGCACACGCGACCAGCAGGACGACATCACCAACACCGGCGGCGTTCGTCGACCTTTGCCACGAAAGTCAAGTCGTCGTCAGGTTCATCCGGAGCCTTGACGACGCGTCGCACAGCCGGTGCGCCGTGGCGGTACCACGATCATCTGGATCACGTCCATACCGACTCCCTACGGTGGCGTCAACAAGTCCCACATGAATCCGAGAGTATCGACATTGGTCGGCGATGTATTCGTCAGCTCGACTCTCGGAGGAAAATCAACACCGTAGATAACATCTAAAAATTACGGTAGACGTAAAAACGGAAAGGAAACTGCGATACGAATCAATTTTTGCGATCAGATTGTGGTTATACCTTCGCGATCTGATGCAGGGGGCCTGCTTGATGTAGGCTCGACGGAGAGTCTCGTGCTGATAACGTGTTGCACAACCTCTGCCGGTTGGCCGGTCCCGAGGGTGTGCAGCGTAGTCGAAGTAGTCGAAGGAGACGAAGATGCGAAAAACACACATGTACCGAAAAGTAGATTGACACAGGTGTAGGCAAGGAACACTTTATTATCTCTGTTTCTGTAACCAGTACGTACAATGATTGCCTTGCTTATATAAGGGGAAGAGATAGAAGGACAAGAACCCACTTAACATAAAACGTGGGGATAACCTAGGCCATTAGGTGGGGTGGAAGGCACCACCGAAGTGGGCTTCCACGAGACCATGACCCCCACGGCCCAAGTTTCCCAACAAGTACATCCTCTGAGACCGGCCAGCCGGCGTTGTACAGCAAGCAACTAGAACAATATCCCACTAAGCACGAGACAACACGACTTTTGGGCCTGGCATTATGATCGACGCGACATTTTTATTGTAAGATTAGCATATCGGATGTTGGTGGACACAAGGGATAGGAGAGAGGCTTGGCTAGAGGGTACAGCGGCTGGCTCGGATACTCGGGGGCAGCAGAAAAGTTGGACCTCTATTTTGGAAGACCCGTGTACCATCAAAGGTTAGGATGTTTCTGTGGAGACTAGCGAAGCAGTCCCTCCCAACTGCGGATGTTCGTCATCACAGAAACATGAGTGACAATGATAGATTTCATGTTTACGGTGCTCAAGACTCATGGAAACATTCTCTGATTGAGTGCAACATGGCGTGAAGTGTGTGGGCTCTAGTGGATGAGAACATTGTTGAGCATATGTGCAACTCCACTTTCAGCCACGCAAAAGATTTCATATTCAGTATGATCGATACTCTTTCTGAGGATGATCAGGTTACATGTTTCGTCACCCTTTGGGCGATCTGGTATGCAAAAGGAAGGTTATCCACGAAGAGGTTTATCAAAGCCCCCTGTCAACTTTCGCTTTTATTCAAAGTTTCTGGCTGATTTGGGGTGCGCTGAGGAAGTGAAGAAGATCAAGCGTTCGGGTGCAACTACGGTGAACACCTCTAGCTGGTCTGCACCGCCGGTTGGTGTAGTTAAAATTAATGTGGATGCGGCAGTGGCGAAGAACTTGAATAAGGGTGCAGTGGCGGCTGTTGCGAGAAGCAGCGATGGTCACTATCTGGGAGCGTCGGCGGTGATCTTTCATGGCCGCAGTGATCCGGAGACACTGGAGGCGTTGGCGTGTCGAGAAGCAATGTCACTTGTTGAGGACATAACATCGAGGAAGGTGCTGGTTGCGAGTGATTGCCAATCAGTGATGCGGAGCTTTCACGAAGGAACAAAAGGGTCTTATGCCCAGATCATGCATGAAATGATGGCAAGAAGAAGTGATTTCCAGGAGTTCTCCATCGTCTTCGAGCGCAGAACGACGAACAAGGAGGCTCACAATCTGGCAAGATTTTCAGTTTACAATAACATTGGCCGTTTAGTTTGGCTTTTAGAACCACCTGAAGGTGTGAACATTCCTGTAATCTTAGAAGTTTAATTAGTAGGGAACTGATACTCAAAAAAAAAAAAAAAACTAGAACCTGCATTGCCCGCCAAGCTCACCGGACCACGTGTGCCGGAGGCCGAAAAACGGTGAGAAATAAATTTGGTCGCAGCCCGTTATAATAACTATATTAAGTTGAAGCGAATTCTCGCCTCCGCAGCGAGCCACCGCAGCGGGGCACTGTTTTACTGTGCCCCGCTACAGGGTAACAGTGCCCGCGCCTCGATCCGTGCCGTCCGCTGCCGATCCGACGGCTCACAACGCACGCCCGTGACGTTTTTGCAAAAACACCCCTCACAAGTCAAGAAAAAGCTCCGCGCTCCAAACTTTCTACTGCGGAGGACTAAAAAACAACTTTAGAAAACAACGAGGTCCTTCCTAAAAAAATTCCAAAACATCCCCTTCCCCGTGCTCTCCTCCTTCCTCTGGCGAAAACCTAGCCGCACGGGCTCCGCCGCGTCGCCGCCGTCCTCGGCGACCGCCGCCGCTACGCAACTACTCGCCCCGCGCCGCTCTCCACCCTCCGCCGCCGGCGCGGCCCTCCACCCCCAGCCCTGTCCCTCCGGCCTCCACCCTCGACCGCCGCCACCGCCTCCTTGACCGCCGCCCGAGCTTGCCCGGCTCCGCCCCACCGGCCGTTGTCCAGCCCGAGCATACTCACCCGCCGGTTGCAACACGCACCGGAGCCGGAGATGGAGGACAAGGACGCGCAGCTGCCCGGTGAGGCCCCTCTCCTTCACCCAACCTGCAGCTCCATTTCTTGCAAATTTCGTTTCTTCTTACCATGTCGAATGTGTCACTAACGGAAGTGATGTTGGGTCAGCCAATTTCTTAGAATGCAGTCACAATGGAACAGGTGATTTCTGCCGGCTAGCTATAATCAGTAGCCCTCCCGATTTGGTTGGATTTCGATTGGGTTGCTGCTCGCTCAGGACTCCTTGATTTCCATTTTTGAGTGGGTTGCTGCTTGCTCAGGCCCTCCTTATTGTGTTTCGACTGGCGTGCTGCTCTCTCAAACTAGGAGGAAGCAGGCTATGGACATTGGACAGTAGTAACTGTTCCTGCTTACAAGGTACACATCCTTCATGCGTTAATTTTAATTTTTATACATTGGATGAGCACATGCAATTTCTATTATGTTACTCTTGCTGGTTGCGTGTATTCGTTACCCATGAATCTCTCCTCTGATTCTTCTTACAAATGTCTATCCGTAGCGTGCGCTCTATGTGTTTGTTAGAATGTCTAAAAGCAATTGCTCCATTGCAGACTAGCATTGTTGTTGGACATTACATCAGACGATCATCTACTGGCCTGATGAGGACACTTTTCCACAAAATTGGCCACCAAAATATGTGGCATTATTTCACATGAGCTTTATTTACCTCATCATTGGCGACTTTTGTTTATTGGACATCTCTTTTTTCCCCATGTCATATACAGTATGTTACCAAGTGTATATAGTGTTAACTGATTAGCCCTTATTTTACTTACTCTCTATGCATGCCAAAGTGAATGAGTAGCCTCTATTTGCCTTTTACTTCGTATGCCAAAGGTATGGCCATCTGAACTAACATGCAGTTTCATTTGAGCAGTAGTATGTTATACATATAAGTTTTCTCGACTCTCAGATAGCTGCTGTGATCTTTGATTTTTTTTTTTTTTTTTTTGCCCATGCATATGGTACATATGAATGTCGCTTGGAAAGGGGCATCAACATTTACCTCACATGAATTTAGTCCTATTTTATGTGTTGATGAATATAGTAGGTCATGTCTATGCTCTCCATTTCAATTTCAGAATGTTGATTGAAGCAGGTTATGAGTCTGATGTGATGTCCGAGTAGGCATGCAGATTTCGATAAAATGTCTGATACCTACCAAAATTGAGAGGCTTGAGAAGGTAAGAATAATTATTGTTTCTTTTATATTTAAAGTACTTACCAGCTGGTTGCTCTCCATCTTTAAATTTCTTATTATGCATTCTTATTATATTGCTGCAGTGACTACCCAAATTAATTCCCTATATCTCAATCCAATTATATTCAGCCAACTGTACCATGCAATATTTTCAGAATTATGATATGAGTCTATTTTACTGGTACTGACTCAGATATATCGTACTCATTTGTACTCAAATAACAACAGACAAGTTATGACCGGAGGAGGTTTGGTATCAGGTTTTCATCTCTTTTTCTCAAATATGACACCATTTTTCATATTGTATCCTTCTAATATTTTCCTGCTGCAGCGATTAAAGTGAACTACAAAGGAAAGATGAAATTGCTACACATGAATATTTATTTCCCTCATTTGAGAGCTTCAGGACATGTGATTCATCCGTGTTTGCACGGCTGGCTGTACTTCAGATTTTGCAACCACCTTCAGATTCAGGTTTGCATGTCTATCAAATTGGTTCTTCTGTACTTTTTTTGCTAAAATTCAAACCAAATTGCCGGATTGATAAAATGATCCTTGATTCTTCAAGAACATATAGCCAGACGAATTTACTTAGGCACGTACAATGTATCCATTTTAAACAATTTCCAAAATCTAAACAACCTTTTAGACGTAAACTCTCTTTAAATTTCATTAATTTCCAATATATTCAACAAATTTAAATGCCCGCATTTCCAGATTTCAATTTTACGCACACACGCGCGGCATCGCCGCGCAAATTTACCTAGTCGGTTCTGACTTGTGTGCAGGAGACAACCTCTAATATCTGTCGAAGACCAGCGGCCCAATCTCTAGGGTTTTGTAGCTTTTCTTCCCTTCGTTCCCCTCGCGTAGTCGCCGTCTAGGGTTTCCCTTCCTCCCCCATCCACTACCCTCACCGCCATGGACTTCGACGAGTACGACTACTTGGAGAAGGCAGTCGAGCCTCCCGTTCCGTCAACCAACGGCGCGGGCGAGAAGGACCGCAGCTCGCGCCGCCGCTCCTCCACCGCCGGCGGCGGCCGTGACCTAGAGGGCGGATCGAAGCGCCCTCGCTCGGGAGAAGACCGCGAGCGGCACCGCAGCGGCCGCGAGCACCGCGACCGGGAAGACGGGAAGGAGAAGGTTAGGGAGAAGGATGAGGGCCGCGAGCGCGAGAAAGTTAGGGAGAAGGACGGGGGCCGCAGCCGCGAGAAGGTTAGAGACAAGGACGACCCTGAGAAGGTTAGGGACAAGGATGAGAGTCGGGACCGAGAAAAGGTTAGGGAGAAGGATGGCAGCCGTGACCGGGAGAAGGTCAGGGAAAAGGAGCGGGAGGGCAGGGACAGCAGGCTTATGGAGAGGGAGAATGGCAGGGAGCGGAGGAGCCGTAGTCGCTCAGAGCGTCGCCGCGGAGAGGAGGAGGAGATGGTGAGGGAGCTCCAGCGGGAGCGTGACCGGAGCGACCGCCACCGTGACTACCGAGACCGTGATTTCAGGTATGAATCTGTGATCTCCCCTATTACTATCACTAGTTGAATAGCTCCGATGCCCCAAAGGCTAATTTTCTAGGCAGAAATACACGGGCCCTGTTTCGAACACAACACTTTACCCTATATTCATGTAGGATTTAAAATGGGTGTCCTGTGAAATTGACATCATTATGAATTTTATGTTCCAAGCAGATCCGTAAGTGGTGAATTGCCTTTTATCCCCTATGAGACATGTATTATACTTATCTGACTATTCCTATTTGCCTTGGGTTTGATAAAAGGGGCAAGGAGAACACTACTTTGTTGAATGCTCTTAATTTTTCTTCTTCTGCAGAATCCTAGTAGTTTATGTTCTACTTGTTCTCTAATTTCGTTTGACATACACACACGGAACATAGTAACTTGACGGTGCACATCCTTAGTTGCTAAATGTTTCCTGTAGTATACAGTCGTTATCCTCTAGGCTTGTTAAGTTTGAATATTGAACATTAATGTGGTACTCGGATACAAAATGCACCGTTCTCTTCAGATGGTTTCAGCAACTGAGCCACCAAGGATACAGATCTATTTTTTCTTGAAATACTTACAACTTGGCTTGGCTTTCTTATGCTGGGGTCTTTTCAAGATAATTGGTGTTTTCTTGCGTGGGGGTTTCTGAGTAGGAATAACCATGTCATCTATATTTACAGAATCCATTCGTTACTACCTGATGTGGTTGTTATGCTGTGCTTTCTTGTGCTAAAGTTCCTTTTTTGTGTGTGCAGGCGTAAGAAAGATGATGGTACAGAACCAGAAGTTGATCCAGAAAGAGATCAAAGGACTGTATTTGCCTTCCAGGTTAGTCTAACAAGTAACGTTTGTTATGTTGCATTTTATTCATCAAGCTAATGTTGTCAGCATTACTGCAGCTATCTTTGAAGGCAGATGAAAGAGATGTCTATGAGTTCTTCTCAAGAGCAGGGAAGGTGATACAGATTATCTAGATCACATTGCATTCTAATATGGAAATGTTCCCTTTACACAGGAATTCTTATACCAGTTACATTTTGCAATTATGATGGCGTGGATATCTTTTGCTGTGCTTTAGTGAATGCGAACTCTTTTATTACCTCAAACTCATGAATGAAACTTAATTATTGTTATATTGACCTGATTAATTAATTATTGGAAATGTGTGCAACTGTTCTGGATGAAGATTACTTTTTGTTAAGCTGACACCTACCATTTGTTAGTAATAACTTGCAGTAGTCATTGATCTCCTTGCACACTAAACTTCCCGGCACTAGTAAATTTTATCTATAAACATCTAACGAGGCTCTTGTTTCTCTTTGTAGGTTCGTGATGTTCGCCTTATTATGGACCGAAACTCGCGGCGTTCCAAAGGAGTTGGGTTAGTTTTGACACTTGTTTATTTGATGTATATTCCTTCTTGTGACGCTTTTCCAAGAATATATCTACCTTGTTCTGAATTATTTAGCTCGCAGTTGCAGATGATTGAACAAACAATGTGTGTGCTAAGATTTTGGTTTCCTGCCATGTAGGACTGTAGTCAAATCCTGAGTGACTTATCAAGCTCCCTGCCGCCAGCATGAACAAAATCTAAAAAAAGTCAGTGTGTATGCGACTAGAAAAGGGAAAACTTGTAATTATGGGCATATGTAATCACCACTCAGTTGGTTTATTTATGTTGCTTTGCGGTCCAATTGCATATATGTTTATTGTTTGTTTCTACCATATTGCGTAAGTTTTTTTTTTTGAACTACCATATTGCGTAAGTTAGTTCTGCTTGCTTCCTGTAAGCAAACTGATGCTTTAGTGATGATTATATTTATACACATATAATTACAATCTAACCCCCTGCCTAAAGAAAATTTGGAAATTGGGGATGTATTATAATAACGGTTCTTTCTATGAAATACACTTGTTGGGTCTATGGTTTTCGATTTTACCAATTAGAATTTAGACCTTGTCATATAATTTGTTTTCCATCTATTTTCTGGCGGTATCATTTTGTGAGCATTTTTTTTCATGTTCGTATTTGATTTTACTTGGGGAACATTTTTCATCAGTTTGTCATACTCAACAGGATTGCACACTGAAATATTTATAGTTTGGTCTACCTGCTGGGATTATCGGCACTTTACAAGTAAGATGGAATATTAGATCATTCTGATGCTGTCAGCAATCTAGGGCAGTTTGATTCCAGAGTATTTGACAAAAACTTGGTGCAGGTTCTTAGGAATTAACGAGGGCAACCAAGAACCAAGTTCGAAAATTTCCTACTGACAAAAACTGATCAAAATTTCCAAAATATTCTCAAGCTTGTGAAAAATTCTAACATATATAACCCCACTTAAGGTCTACTTGCTTTGACAGGTAAACAATCTTTTGTTGGATACTCTAATATCTGTACTGAAGGTTTATCTAAATTGACAGGTACATCGAATTCTATGATGTTATGTCTGTTCCGATGGCGATTGCTCTAACCGGTCAGCCACTTCTTGGGCAAGGAGTGATGGTTAAGCCATCAGAGGCCGAAAAGAACTTAGCTCAGTCAAACGCGACATCAAGTGGAGCAGCTTCAGGTGGAGCAAGAAAGTTATATGTTGGCAACCTTCATTCCAATATCAACGAGGACCAATTGAGACAGGTCAACTATCTAGTTCTTTTTTTTAAGACTAATAGTAGTATATCCTGCTTCCTGTATTTGTTCATTCAAATAGTGTTTTCCAGCAACAGATGAAAAAACATAGTACTATTAATAGAGTCCTAGAGTCAGTAAGAAACTTTTGCACATTTTCTTCTATTCTGTTGGGTGTGCAAGGTGCTTCAGTTATAATAAAGGCCTGCAACTGTCTACTTGATTAACAATACTGAAACTAAATTATATTGCTGTGGAAATTAGCTCTATGGCCATTCTTGTTTCAGTTTATCGATGTTAATGTCTAGACCCCACCACTTGGGATCTCTTTAATCTCTACTGTAGAGTTTCCTTCTTGGAGAATAGTTCTCCAAATCCATATTTAAAATTATATTTGAGTGCACTGTAAATTTTGTGTGATTATGGTATTAGATATAACTAAGACTTTCTCGCGGCCTATTGTAATGAGTTTCTTTTTCAGGTCTTTGAACCATTTGGCCAAGTTGAGCTTGTCCAGCTGCCTGTAGATCCACTTACTGGGCTATGCAAAGGTTTTGGTTTCATTCAGGCAAGTATCCATATATTCCCTTGAATCTCTTCTCTTAGATATATTTGCTTGAAGCTCTTGCCACAACTCTTAATTTTCACTTATACTTGAATCATGCAGTTTGCACGGCTTGAAGATGCAAAAGCTGCTCAGAGTTTAAATGGCCAACTTGATATTGCTGGGAGAGTAATAAAGGTGACACTTATTAATATGTGTTATGTTTCTTCGGAAACAACTCTAATACATACTAGTCATCCATCTGAAACCTCATATTATTTCAACCAGGTCTCAGCTGTTACTGATCAGGGCGGTATGCAACTTGGTGGCACAAATACTGGAGATTTGGATGATGATGAAGGTGGCGGCTTGGTGCGTTGTTCTAAAACTATAAACGTCATTACATCGGTTTTCACTTGTTGTTTTGTCTTGTTTTTTTACTCGCCCAATAGGTTGTGTTAATACAGGTGATTTGTAATTTCTGCACATGTTTTCAACCTTGTTAAGTCATGTGGTGGGCCTTGGAGAAACACAAAGTCCCAACAAAGTACATTACCCTCATTAAGGATATGTATGATAATGTTGTGACAAGTGTTCGAACAAGTGATGGCGACACGATGACTTTCCAATTAAAATAGGATTGCACCAGGTGTCAGCTTTGAGCCCTTATCTTTTCACTTTGGTGATGGATGAGGTCACAAGGGATATACAGGGAGATATCCCATGGTGTATGCTCTTTGCGGAAGATGTGGTGCTAGTCGACGATAGCCGGGCGGGGGTTAATAGAAAGTTAAAAGAGCTGTCGAGGCGGACTCTAGAATCAAAAGGTTTTAGGCTTAGTAGAGCTAAAACCGAGTACATGAGGTGTAGTTTCAGTACTACTAGGCACGAGGAGGAAGAGGTTAGGAATAGGTTAGCCTTGACGGACAGGTAGTACCTGAGAGAGACACATTCCGATATTTGGGTCTATGCTCCAGAAGGATGGTGATATCGATGAAGATGTGAGTCATCGAATCAAAACTGGTTGGATGAAGTGGCGCCAAGCTTCTGGCGTTCTTTGTGACGGAGAGTGCCACAAAAGCTAAAAGGCAGGTTCTATAGGACGGCGATTCGACCTGCGATGTTGTATGACGCAGAATGTTGGCCAACCAAGCGGCGACATATCCAACAGTTAGGTGTAGCAGATGCGCATGTTGAGATGGATATGTGGCCACACAAGAAAGGACCAGGTCCGGAATGATGATATACATGAGAGAGTTGGGGTAGCATCGATTGAAGAGAAGCTTGTCCAACATCGTCTAAGATGGTTTGGGCATGTACAACGCAGGCCTCCGGAAGCGCCGGTGCATAGCGGACGGATAAAGCGTGATGAGAATGTTAAGAGGGGTCGTGGTAGACCAAACTTGACATGGGAGGAGTCTGTTAAGAGAGATCTAAAGGATTGGAACATCACCAAAGAACTAGCCATGGACAGGGGTGCGTGGAAGCTATCCATGTGCCAGAACCATGACGTGGTTTCGAGATCTTATGGGTTTCACTCCAGCCTACCCCAACTTGCTTGGAAATGAAAGGCTTTGTTGTTGTTGTTTGTTGTTGTTTTTCAACCTTGTTAAGATTATGTTCTCAGTCATTTCGACAAAGGGGTCAATATGGACATATGGTACATGTTTGTGCCCTATGCACTTCATGGTCTCATTTTCCCACCGTCCATCAAGCCTACAACTGGAAGTCCGGGTGGGGAGGTTGAGACATTCTTTGTAGCTGAATTCATTTGTAGCTAGCTCCTTAGTGAATTTTAAGCATTTCAATTAAAAATTTGAGGTACTGATGTCATATATTTTGTCGTATAACTATTACTTAGAAATGTGACCTTGCTAAGTACTAGGCTGGGAATCAGGTTTCTGATCTAATGAGATCACACAAAATGACAATATGATGGATTTTAAATGGAGTTCTTTTCTAGCGCAACATACAAGTTTTGCACCATATGAAGCTTGGTCTGATGTGTACGCCCTAGACTCCTAGAGCGCTATAATATTACTTTCTCCCCATAAATAGTCTGTATGATATGACTGCTTTCCCGCCATATGGTAGATAGGAATAACCATTAAGCATGAAAGTATTTTTTAACATTTATTTTCATGATTTGATCGCTTTTTGCTGCAGCCTCAGCTAGGATCGTTGCTTAGTAACCTTAGGCTGTACTCCCTCTGTCCCTAAATAGGTGGTTTATAAATTGAGTAAAAAAGTCAACAGTTTCTAACTTTGACTAAGTATATAGAAGAAAGTATCAACAAATACAACATTTTATAAATACATTATGAAAATATATCTTATGGTGAATCTGTTGATATTGATTTGGTATTATAGATATTCATATTTTGTATATATTTTCGGTCAAACTTAAAAATGTTGACTTTTTTTCAATTTATACGCTACCTATTTTGGGACGGAGGGAGTAGCAAAAAAAGGAGGGAGATATTTGGGTTGACTGTTATGATTTATCACGTATCATCTTATTCTACTCAAAGATAACGAATATTCATTTCTACTGAACATATGCAGGCATTAAATGCAAGCTCTAGAGCCCTTCTTATGCGCAAATTGGACAGGAGTGGCACTACAAGCAGGTACTGCTGTCGTGTTTCAGTTATCTGCTCTGCCTGTTTATGGATGTATGAATCTGGTGGCAGATCTCTAGACATCTATTATAAATATTATTCTATATGCGCAGATCTTGCTCCCAACTTACTTAATCTGAATTAATCTAAAGATATTAATCTCAAGGCTTAATCTTTAGTTTCCTTATCAGAAGATGGTACTTGTACTTGCTATTGGACATTTGGACCACATGATGAACAATGACTATTGCATGCTAGGGGAGTGTTTGATTGTGCATGTTGATTGGTCATGGTTTTTGGTGGAATGATCCTATGTAGTACAGTTTGCAGGATCTTGCGGGGCATGTCCTGAATCTTGATTTTTGTATCTGCAGCTTAACTGGTGGCATTGGTGCTCCTGGTTTGAACACATCTGTTGGATTGCCAGCTGCATCATTGTTTGGAGCTTCTATGGCTGCTGCTCCTCTTATGCAACCTGTTGGAGTAGTTCCAGGAGCAACTCTTCTACCTGTTATTTCCCAATCTGCTGATATTGGGACACCTACTGAATTTCTATTGCTGAAGAACATGTTTGACCCAGCAGTGGAGGTATATCATATTTTTATAAATTTATATTTTGTTCTATCTTAGTATCTCTCTGTTAGTGTATTTCAGGTGCTTGCCTTATATCTTTGTTCAGCTGATAGAAAGATTATTATTAATTTTCTGTGTCAATTGTTACTTTTTTCACCTATATCCATTTTCTGTGTACGTCTTTGTTCAGCTGATAGAAAGATTATTACTCCCTCCGTTCACTAATTCAAGGCATTGGACCTACCATTTCAATTTTGACTACATGTACATACTAAAATGAGTGAATATATGTACAAAATAAGTCTAGATACATTTGAATCAAGAAAAAGCTAAAATGCCTTACATTAGTGAACGGAGGGAGTATTGATTTTCTGTGTCAATTGTACTTTTTTCACCTATATCCATTTTCTGTTTACATCTCTTATACTAAGCTAACTGCAAGTTCGCTTCTTCATTGCAGACTGATCCTGATTTTGATTTGGATATCAGAGATGATGTGCAAGATGAATGTTCAAAGTTTGGTGTAGTGAAGCATATTTTTGTTGATAAGTAAGTCATTTGTCTTGGTATGCCCTTTTATTTCAACTGTATGTCCATGTGTATAAGTTATGGCATGAACTGGTAAAAAGTTATTGGTTGGGAAGGAGCTCCTTTATACTAAATTTGTCATTAAGCAGAGACAAAATAGCTAACCAGAAAGATCTTTATGCTGGTCAGTGCTGTGTCTGGACTTGCATCAGCTTCTAACATTCACTTATTGTGGTACAGACATACTGCCGGTTTTGTGTATCTGCATTTCGATAGTGCAATAGCCGCAACAAGTGCACAACGATCACTTCATGGCAGATGGTTTGCAGGGAAGATGATTACTGCGACATTTATGGTAACATACCTTGTCTTGTCATTTTGTCGCACGGTGAACCTGTCACTAATTTAGATTAAAATCTTGCTGTGTTCCCAGACCGCCCAGCAGTATGAAATGAAGTTCCCAAACCGCCCACCGGTATGAAATGAGCTTCACAAACTAGCGGGCCAGTTATCTGGTGAAGACAGAGTTGCCGGAGTTCGTAATGTGGGCCTATAGCTGTTCAAACATTCGGAACGAAGTTGTGTGGAGTCTTGTTAGTGGAGTAACCCAGTTAGTTATTGTTTAATGTAATATTATGGCAGTACTAGAAGGGGTTTGTTGTCTGGAAAGTTGCATTTATTTATCATCTCTTGAGCAATATGAAGAAATGCTGGATTTATATCTGACATCCAATATTGGACCTATGCCATATTGGAAGAATACAGAGATAAATGCACATGTGGATACCGGAGCTATCGTCCATAGGTTAAAGTCTGCTTTGAGATTAATGAAAAGCTGCGTCCGTGAATTGTGTATAACGTTTTCTCCCATTTTTTGATATCCGTTTTGATCGTTGGGCAAGATAGATCCACGTGTTCAGTGCTACTTAGCCCAACATGTGATTTATTCATATTGGCAAGACATTCTTCAGAGAATATCTAGTGCTACTACCAAAAACAATTTTTGAACCTAGGCAATGCCTTCCATTGATTAAGTTGAAAAGAGTTGGATGGTTTATAAGTAAAATTGGCTGAAACCATATAAAACAACGCACCAAACGTGGCGAAAACTATCACAAACTGCGGAGCAGCACCCAAGGATACCCCACACACCACTCCAAAAGGGCCTCACCGAGACTGCATGAAGGTGTCATCACATCTCCCCATAGGAGGCAACATCGCCAACCGAAACTCGGAGCATGCGACTCCAACTTCGCCGTAGATAATAATCGAACCAGCCCACACTGTAGAGGCCATGCGAAGCCACATGAAGATCCGCGGCAGAACTCAGCCCCTGCGATAAGACAACGCAATTTCAACTCTGACAAAGAGCTATGAAGAAAGAACCAGGCAGGCTGGCGCCGCGGAAGATCGCCGAACGGAACACCTATCGGCTGTCGCCAGTCATTAGACTCCAACGGGACGCACCACAACAACTTTGACTTCTCAGCAACAAACAAGTTGAGGCAAAACCCACGGACACGCTGGAGAAGAACCGACTACCTCAACCAAAGCCACGTCTCCGACATCACTCATTCCCCGTCATCGTTGCCACAGAAGGCTCCACACAACACCTCGGCAGCTGCCATGGCAGTCCTGGCACCATCATGGCCAACACCCAAAAGTCGCCGATGCCCACCACCTCACGCAACCACGGGTCCCGCTTGCCGATACCGAGCTCCGAGATGAAGCCCCCAAGAGATAAAACGACACCAAAGCGTCGCCAGCGTCCGATCACAAGATCATGGTTTTCCCCTGGAGAGGCCCAGATAGCCATATCCGTGCGGGAGGGGTGGAGCAGCAAAGCAGCCATGCCAATTTTAAATGTTTCAAAAAAATTACGAAAAAGTGTAAGTGTTCACAAGATATGTGTGTACAATGTACCTTCAAAATTTTCATATCGAATTCAAAAGGTGTATCGAAAGACAAATCTAGCATAAATAGTATTTTAGAGGTTGTAGACACATATCTTGTGAACACTCACACTTTTTCATAGATTTTTTTTTATACATTTAAAATTGTTTTCTCAATGGTATCACAAGGAGCACTAAAAAGGTGGTAGCACTCGACATTCTCTCGTTTTTCAGTAAACCGCCGCCTTCCTCTGAGGCATCCATTCTGTTGTATATATGCTTCAGTCATCATCAATGGAGACAAAGTTGGAATCACAAGTTCATCGCCTTGTTCTACGATTCACTCAACATGTTATAAAGCATGAATTTGTCAAGAGCAATTCCAAGGCTGAGACAAAGAAAAGAAATCTTGATCAGAACAATCATGCAAGCGCTACTATTAGATGTATTGACTAAAATGATCACAGCAATCTTCAAGTTATCATTTGGACTTTGTGATGAATTGACCAAAATGATCATGATTTTTTTTGTTTGAGATATGCCCTAAAGACAATAATATTGAGTTATTATTTATCTCCAAGTTTATTGTTAGGTTTATATCTATATGCTATAACCGCCGTGGTATTTGAATAGTGAGTATTCAAAGGAGAACCTACAGGCACGTGTAGAGATATGAACAAATCAAGTGTTCCTAACCTTGTCTCTAAGATTAGCTTATCTTTTTGTTAGATGATCACGTTTTCCTGATCATAGACTTTGTATAAGTCATACAACAATAAGAGTATATTGTCGGAATGACAATAGTATTGAACCGACCCAAGTGTATGATCATGCTAAGAGACAAATCGTCTTAGATGAAGTTAGCAAGTGATTATGAAGTTCTCGTTAGCTGTATCCCTAGTGAGGTGTCGATAATAAAGAATACAAACATGAAGCATCAGTACTTACTCAACAAGCACACATGCATTCTACATAGCAACCTTTCTCATATAACCTTACTTAAAACATGTGATGAAACAATTACATGTTAAGGTATATCAAGAAATCTTAATTGAGTATTGGCAAACTATGTTCTTGGTCATAGAACAATTAGCATTTCAAACCTATCTTTCAAGAAGAATTTATATATAAGAGCCATCTATTCAGCAAATGTTACATGCTCAACTATCAAAGATCCTTTACATTCACTAGGAACTTTCGAGGTCATATTCTTGCAATAAGAGTTCTAGTGCCAACACAAAGAAAGATGCAACTGAAATGAAAATGATCAAGCATATTGCTGGAATATAAATGATTGTATCTCAAATCAACACTAAATGTTTGCTTGTGGAGAGTAAGAAGGATAGGTATACTGACTCAACATGAAAGTAAAAGATAGGCCCTTCGCAGAGGGAAGCAGGGATTAAATCATGTGCTAGAACTTTTTCAGTTTTGTAAACAGAAGCAAAAACTATTTTGAGAAGTGGTTGTCTACGTCAATGACCGGTAGTAGAGTATTTCTTATCTTCCATGCTAAACAAGTTTGAGAGCGGTTCCGAGATTTTATACTTTTATACTTTATATACTTTGACACTCCTCCCCACCTTTGCTTACACAAGCAATGGCTAGCCGAATCCTCGGGTGTCTGCCAACTTTCAACATATCCATGGAGGAGTGTCTATTTATTTTATGGTCTAACCAGCAAAATTAAGACAAGCAGATGAAGCATGCAAGTTCAGGGTAAATTTTATTTAGCATGGAAGATAATAAACCCAACTATTACTTCCTCATGAGCTGAAAACAGTTGCACAAATATGAAGTATTTGAATATTTTAAATGTAGCACATGAAAAATTTACTGGGAGTGGCGGTGAAATACCACATATCGGAAGTTATGGTGGACACTCGGGAAGGTTTTGGCTCAAGGTCTTGGATGCACGAGAAGTATTTCCTCTTGGTACATGGCTTTAGGTGTAATATCCCAGCGTTTAGGAACTAACGAAGGGTAGAAATAGGAATTTGTGCATCTGCATGTATGCATTTTAAAAAAAAACCGAATAATTTTTTCGCAAATTAAAAACCCTGGAGTGATCGAAGTTCATTCATCTTCATGAATTAGGGTTTAGTTCATCTTAGGTGAATGCAATATAATTTCGACATGACCTCTAGGTAATTTACTTGTTGTGGGAATTTTGAATCCAATTTGAATATTCAAATAATATTGAATATGTAAAGTAATTCAAATTAAAACATTCAAGTTATAGAAACAATAATTAAGTAAATGAATTTATAGTTGTTTAAATAATTTAAATCTTTACAACACATATTACAATTTATAGAATTTTAGAAAACAAACAAATAAATTTATTGAATAATTTCAATAATACATTGTCTTTATAAATGATTTACAATAAACGGAATTTCAAAAAGATAATTACATCTATTCTTAAACTAGAAATCTTGTATCATCTTCTCTTCAAATTCATTTCTGCTTCAACCTGTTCCTACAAAACAAAAAGAAAAGAAAAAGATAGAAACTAAAAAGAGAAGGATTAGTGTTAGTGTACTCTCACTTTTGGCAGAGAAGTGCTCTGCTAATTTCATCACAGAGTTTAACAAAAATGAGCAAGAGTAGTAGCTGTTCTAAACCAGAAATTATGCCTCAGTACAACATCATAGGCAGGCAACAAATTACACTTGGCAAGCCAAAATAATGATTCACATAGGGATAATACCAACCCAGCCGAAGCCATACCTCCAGGTTAAAAGGATCTGGAGTTAGCACACAAGCAGGCAGCACTATCACCCATGCAGTTTACCGTGCTGTCAACAACACAGCAACTCAACCTGGAGGGATAAGAGCAAGGACTCGTAGCAGCTAGCAAACTAGCACCATTTCTCTCACAGCAAGAACCAGTTTGAGTTCCTCACTGCACAGCACACAGTTCATCACCAAACCACAAATCCATCAACTTTTCACCACTTAATCCTTGCTGAGAGCAAGAACAAGATGCGATAGAAGGGCCAGGAGCTTGAGGGAAGCTGCCCGGAGTAGGAGGAGCAGTCCAGCAAGGAGAACAAGGAGAGGAATCGCAAGATCTGTTGATCAAGGAAGCAGCAGATCCACAAGCACACCACACAGCCAACACCACTATCCATCAGAAGGTGAATAACCAATATTCTCTAGCAAATTAATTGCTAGATTTAAATAAGTGGTTTAGCTATGTATTTTCCTCAGCTAGGCATAGAGGTGCTATGCTATATCCTCACAGTGATTTAAAATCACAAGCAAGCATTTGTTCTTACCAAAATATTTTCCTCAGCCGTTACATCATTGGCAGAGCCAAGAAATCAAGTAAAGCATATGTTCTTATCTTTAGTAAAAGGAAGAGCTCATCTGGACGAAGTAAATCAAGCCAGCTAAGAAATTGCTATAAGAACTACACTAAACACTAGATCACCAGGAGTGCACACCCTAGATACAAGATCTGGCAAACAAACCCAGTTTCTTTGTGTTTAGAGTGCTAATTTGCTCTCAGCTATGGATACAAGTTCATCACTGAGCTTTGGAATCCATTTGGTAATCATCTGACCTTATCATTAAATAAAAAATTGCCTCCAGAATATTTTCTATCATCGGCAGAAGCAAGACTTGGATTTACTCTTATCAGTTCATCTAATAAATCTGTCCAGAAAATGGATATCCGCACTTTGCACCCCAATAGCACAATCACATGAACTGATCTTCTATGCAAATGTTCTGGTACGCACTAGCAACAACCAGGAAGTAAGAAGCGTTCACAACATCATCTAGATGAGGAAATCATCACAATTCTCTATCCGAATTAAAATGACAGAAACAAGCAAGTGCTAAATGACCCAACTGAATATTTCTTCAGTTAGCACAAGTGACAGAGAGAAGCACCACAAGCACAAATCACATACTAAAATAGCACTATCCAAATTTTCAGAATCCTTTATACCCAAAAGGACTAGGCCATCATGCAAATCATTGCAAACCAAAATTGTGCTAAACAGTGGCACATCTCTGAACCAAGGGTTCAGAGTAGCACACACGTACAACACCATCATCAGCAGACAATTAATAGGAGTAAGTGACAGAACCATCAGACCATTCTCACAGCCATAGCTAATGGTAGGTTATCTCCAGCAAATTTGACAGGGACACTAGAGGATCATCCAGAGAACACCACAGCAGCAGTATAGCAGCTCAATACCTATCAGTAGAAAACCTAGAATCATAGTTGTACACCTAGTAGCACAGAGCATGGCACGAAGGCCAGGGGAGATGAAGAAGAGAGAGAAGAAGGAGGAGCTTACCATACGCCCATGGCCGTAGCTCCACGGCGACGGGGCAGTGCCCGTGTGGCCGGTGAAGAAGGGCCACGGGTGAAGAGCGAGCAGGAGCGGCAGAGGCGACGCCGAGGTTGCAGTCACGGTACGATCGCCCCATTGGCGTCGGATGTGAGGCGAGGTGGTGAAGGAGCGCGTGGTCGACGCGGAGGAGAAGACGCAAGGGTGGCGCCGGAGGCGCGAGAGCACCAGAGGCGCCGGCGACCTGAGCCATGGCGGCTAGGGTTAGAGTTCGCGAGCGAACGAGTGGGGCGGTGCAATACGAATCGAAGGTGGGGAAAAATGGGAGCAGGAAGTGGTGGAGATGTGCCGGCGAGTGGCGGCGCCGGAGCTGGCCGGCAGCGGCCGGAGATGAGGGTGGAGGCGGCGGTGACATGCACGGGAGAGAGAGAACGAGGAAGGGGATCGAGCTGAGCTCGTGCGTGCGTTGTGTGCGTGCCTGTGTTGTGCACGTACATAGGCTTGGCCCAACCAATTTAGGCTAGTGCACGTACGTACTTTTAGCCCAATAAACCATTCGGCCCAAATAATCAATCAACTCTTTTTTTCCCTTCTAAAACGACTTACAAATAATTCCTTAAGGAGTTCAAAATCCAAACTAAGCTATTTCAGAAGTTTAAACTACATTCAAAATCATTTTAAGTACTTTATAATATGAGGAATGAAAATATAATTGCATGAAAAAGCAAAACATATTTTCGAATGATGTGAATTGTTATATATATTGTTGACTGGCAGATGGAACCATGGTATGATGTGGTTGGTGGAGGTTCCATTTGCACGGGAAAGTATTATCTAGGACTTAATAACCAATGCCGTCAGTGTTCTTGCACCGTAAATGAAGCGTTAACCATAAGACTTGGAATGGGACGGGAAAGTCATCTGTGACCTTTTCCCTTTCGCATGTCAACGGACAGCCAGTTCCGTAGGCTGTAGATCTTGCGGGACTACATGCACATGGGTGGGATCCCTTAATTCCGACGGTTTCTGGTGTCTATGATGGATTGTAGGGGTTGTCTGGAATGGTCTATCTTTTTGGTATAGGAGAGGACTTGGTCCGGATCGGTCTACCATAAGATAAAGGGGAGGACAAACCTACAAAAGGGTGGGCATGCGGGGTTGTTGGAGAAGCATGGCGAATGGCTTGGATCATCGACTGGGCCCCACACCAAAGAGAGTGTGGACAGGAAAGATCGCCCGGTTCTGCAACAAGGCGTTGATCTCTTATGGGTAAAGTAACGCACCTCTGCAGAGTGTAAAAAAGTGTGACATGTTACTCCCTGTTCCAGGAAGGAGCTGCGAACGCTGCAGGAAAGGAGCTCCATGAAGTTCTAGCACCCGTGAATGGTTGACGGGCATAGTTTTCGGAAGATAAAATGAATCTTTTCCTAAAAATGTTTTACAAAGATATGCATGTTCATCCATGACCTTTTGGTATGGATGGTAGCTAGTGCATAAGACACCCTATTTCCTATTATATGAACTTGCTGAGTAACGCTCGTGTTGCTCACCCTTTCCTCCGTTGACCCCTTGCTTAGATTATTGGAGACAACAGAGGATTGATAGGAATCCATCACGACGTTGGGGAAGTTCTTTAGCGACACATCAACCTTGTGGAGCTTGAAGGAGTCAACCACTAGATTGCCAACGGAGGAGTGGCAACAACAGTGTAATGGTGGACACGACGACAACATTGCCTATGGGGAAGACAATGATAATTGGAAGACGGAGCACCACTCTAGTCAAAGATATTCCAGATAGATAGAGTAGGGCTGTGACAACAGCAGTAGTGGATCAGAAGTTAGAGTTAGAGCTGATATCCAGCTTAGTACTACGATTTGGATCTTCTTGTATTTCATTTGCACGAGACTTGCTCCTATGTAAAGGAAGAACTAGAGATTTTGTAGTGAATATAGTGTTGTAATCCTATAGTGTTACCTTGGACCGACTATGTTTCTATTGTACTACTCTGAAGGATGTAATATTTACGGAATGGTCCTTCCGTGAGTGTTATGTCAACGACTTGTACACTACAACATGCAGTGGTGTGCTGGGTCACTACATTAGGCTAGCAAGGCTTTGTAGCAAACATAAGTGTTGAGATATACAAACAAATATACAGAGCAATAAGACCAAACATGCATCACTAAGTTGTCTTCCTTGTCAGCATAGAACTCTTAATTCAAGAATACAACACTTGCAAGCTAACAAGCATGAAAGATATCAAGGATAATATATTTGCATGTAAATCTCTCTTCTCTACTTAAGCATCCAAGAATTGTTGCTACTGAGCAATGCTAAGTTTGCCAAAACTCAATAAGATTCACTTGCTACACCCAATGTAAAGCCAACACTTCTCACAAGATTGGCATATAATAGAGATTGCAATGCTAGAATAAGTGGTGCAGAAAAGTAAATAGACAACTTCTCATTAATATTCCATCATAGGCGGACTCACCAACAGATACAAAGATAACTCACTAAAGTAACGATACTCCACATTGCAATCAACTATCTCATACGATAACTTCTCTACTCATGATATGACCACACAACTATAAAGATAAAAAAATATGATGATACCGAGGCACTCCCCCAAGCTTGGAACAAGCCAAGGGAGTGCCATTACCTATGATGTTCAAGATTTTACTCTTTAGATGATCCATGGCAGGGGCTTTCCATCGACAAAAGATGATTCGGTCTCCAACATCCTAAAACTTGCAGCAGAGCTCATGCGTTTAGATCTAGTTTCATACTCACAATTTTGGTTTTGCAAGTCATAGATCTGAGCCTGCAGGTGTTCGGTCTCCGTGCTAAGGAGAGAGACCCTTCTCCACATCTCCTTAGTTTCTTTCTTGTGGTTGTCGATGAGCTCAGAAATTATGCGATGGTTTGCATCCACCCTGCGTTCCACCATCTTATTGCACTCGAAGATCTCTTGTTCTACTTCTTCCAGCCTGGTCTTCTCATGTCCTTCCTTCTTAGGTCCTTCTAGATCTTGCTGGTGGAGAGCCCCGTCCTTGAGTTGCAGGACCTTCGGGTGCATCCTCACTTCATTCATGCATGGGTTGACGACGTTCTTGAAGAAACTATCCTTGGAGCATCCCGGTGAAGTCATGGCGGTGAGTTCTTGGGAGAATAGCCATGGCAGAAACAACTCAAAAACAGAACACGATGGAAACATGAGATACGAACCTCTAAAAATATGGGGGAATATATAGAAAATAGTTTCCGAACAAAAGGAAGGTAACGAGTCGTGGCGGAGTCGGAGACGGGCTGTTGGGGATATACCTAACAGGGGTATCACCAGCATGGATCAATCCGGCTAGTCCAGGGTGGCCCGCAGTGGTGGTGAAGGCTTTGCCTACCGGGCGGCCCAGATAGCTGACGACCAAGGAAGGCGGATGCCGGCAAGGAGGAGGCCCAAGACTGAAGCCCATGAAGCCACCAAGACCAAGATGGAAGGCGGCATACTTGCCGGCTAGGTTTAGGACTCCGTATACTTGCTGGATACGTAATCACCTTGTAACCCTAGGTCCAGCCGCCTATATAAGCTGGACCACGGGACGCCTTTAGGGCACGTTACTCTCATACGAATCAATCTACAACCAACTCATTGTAACCTGTTCACGGCGATATTGCCTTATAGTGAGTTATAGCAGCACGTAGGGCACCGCCACCGCCGTGGTGCCTGAAGCTGGGTAAACCGCCGTGTACAATCCCGACCTCGACGACGTCCACCTTCTTGCCCTACGTTCACCCTCGGCTAGCAGGACCCCGTCTCCTATCCAAGATGCCGATACGACGACAGTTGGCGCCCACCGTGGGGCCTAAGGCGTCAGGCGTCACGTTCCAGGCGGGAACCTTGGCGGCATCGGCGAAACAATCGCCGTCGGCCGCGCTGTTCGCTACGGCGACAACCACTACATCAGCTGCGACGAGTCCTACATCCCCGCAGACGACTACATTGTCGGATGCGGAGTTGTGCCGTTTGGCGGCGTCGATGTGTTCATCGGCTACACTTCTGAGGCGTATGGGTTGCCGCGAATTTATTCGCCATCCCACCCGCCCTACAATCAAGACGGATCTGAGTTTGCCTCCTCTGAGGAGTCCGCAGATTCAGATCTACACTTTGTCGGCATGACGGGACTGGGATCAGACTCCCAGCCCAACAGTCAAGATCCCGAATCTATTCTTCCTGCGCTCCAGGATGATGCGATGTCGGATGCCGGATCCAGATCTACCGTTCACGTCAACGTAGATTCTGATTCCGAAGAAGATTCTGCCAGCATGTTCGAGCAACGGGTCAAGCAGTGTTTTGTTACACCTGATCCTCCGCCATCTGAGGCGGCTACGGGCTCTTCCGTCAACATGCAGCAGGTTTTTGTGGCGGATGTCACCGGTGCAGCCTCAGAGAAGGCGGCAACTGACGCCGCCAACCTGGGGACCCCGGCAACCGATCCACAGTTTCCAGAGCCTCCTGGGGCTCCAAAGAAGAAAATTCTGGAGAAGGGCGAGCCCAGCAAGATAGGAAGCATGGCGGCTCTGGCGGAAGTTCTTCACACGCCGGTAAACGACAAAACCAATCCGGCTGATTTGGAGAAACTTCGGAACACCTTGGTGGAGCAAACTGAGTACCTCAAAAGCAAGCAAGCAGAGGTCCAGAGCCTCCTCGACGAAGCCAAGGAGGAAAACGCCAAGATAACCGCCAAGTGCGACCCCAAGCGCAATCTTTTCACCACCACCCCATTGCCCAAGCCGGCAGGACAAGTGGCGGAGAAGGTAGGAAAGGCAGGGATCATGACACCTTCAAATCCCCTGCCCAAAAGCTTGGTTTCGAGTGGGCTACAGCGCCGCAGCGTAAGGACAAGAACGGGGACGTCATCCTCGCAACCCTGTCCTCAACACTGCAGCCGCCTTGGACATCCTCAACAATGATGACTATGACAAGGACGAGAAGATCTACTACGCATCGATCCTTGCTCACAAAGCTCTAGAGCAGCAGGCCCGTGCTGATTCTCGCGCCGACATGGCGGACGCAAGGGGAGGAAAGTTGGAATCAAAATCCAACGCTTGCAAAGCTGCGGCCGGTGGCAACCCAGAAGATCCGTCCGGCTCCAGTAGCCACGGAAAAGGGAAGGACAAGGAGAAAGACCCACGCAAATCACCACCTCCCAAAGGCAGCGTGGAGGCATCCAGGACCGGCAACAGGCGCAAGGCCTCACCTCCACCGCCTAGGCGGGATGAAGGCGGAAGCAGGGGCAGCAAGCAGCCGCCAAGGAGTGGCGGCAACCGCGACGACGCCCCGCCGCCAAGAAGAAGCAGGGACCGCACACAGTCCCCACCACCAGTGCCCAGGCACGAAGGCGGAAGCCGGGGACACAACAATGAGCCTAGGCACAGCCGGGCAGCGCAGGACGAGCCCATGCTGATAGATCTGGCAAACAGCTCAGTCCGCAAGACGCGAGACATCGTCTCAATGACATCAAGGCTGGAAAGCAAGATGCCTATCTAGGACCTGAGTGCTTTGGCCCAGCCATCCGCAACGTTCAAGTACCCAGAGACATGACATCAGTGTCAAAAACTCATCAAAGGTACAATGGAGCGGACAAGCCAAACTCATGGTTGTCGGACTACGCGCTGGCAGTTGAAATTGCCGGAGGCAATGGCCTCGTCGCTGCACGCTTCCTTCCCCTCATGCTGGAGGGGACAGCCCGAAGCTGGATCGAAAACTTGCCGGAGAAAAGCATTCATAGCTGGCATGACATGGAAAAGGTGTTCACGCAGCACTTCCAAGGCACGTACAAGCGACCCAATACATACACAGATTTGGTTCGTTGCGTGCAAAAGCCAGATGAAACAGCTACAAGCTTCTTGGCAAGGTGGATTCAAACAAAGGCAAGCTGCGAGAACGTAGACGACAATCAAGCAATCCATGCCTTCACCACAGGCCTCCTGAAGGGCTCAAGTCTCAGACATAAGCTCGTACGCATGCAAGTCAAGGATCTCGGAGTCATGCTCGAAGTAGCAGCCATGTACGCACAGGCGGATGATGATGCACGCGATGGAGATGGCGCACATGATATGGCGCCAAACAGGCGAGCAAGTCACAAACGCAAGGCTCCCCAGGATGACAAAGCCGGACCATCAAACGAGGTCGCCGCCGCCTTCGAAGGCAAAGGCGGCAACCGCAAGTGGAAAGGAAAGGGTAAAGATGGCGGCTCCAGCAAGCAGCGCCTGACATACGATCAGGCGAAAGCCTTGCCCTGCCCAATCCACGCGTCCTTAGGCAAAGTTAACCACACATTAGGGGAATGCCGGTTCATGGAGGACTTCAAGAAGGACCCCGAGGTTGGCTGGAAATCAAAAAAGAGCAAAAAGGCTGAGAAGACAAAGAAGGAAGACGATGATGGGGCAGTGTCCATGTCCGAGGATGAGGAACCCAAGCTGATGCGTAAAGAAAGGAAATATCCCAAGGTACATGGCCAATTGGTGTGCTTCCTAGGCACTCCTTCGGCAAAAGAGAAAAGGCGGAGATGCGCGAGCTAAACGCCACAGTACCAGACGTTCCCCAGTATCTAGACTGGTCAGAGGAGCCAATAACTAGGGCGCCCAAGCGGTACCTGGGCGCGACCAAGGGTGGGGCTGCGCCCTGGGGTTGCCTGGCCCCTCTGGACACCGACTCCGGCTCTTCTTCGACTCCAAATTTTTAAGTTTCCATAAAAATGACGAATATAAATTTTTCAGAATTAATCGGGGAAGTTTCCTTACCGAAGTTGATACCTACTCCATATCAGGTTCTGGATCCTTCTGGTATTTGCGCTTAATGAATTCTTCTGGAGTTACAAATTGTATAATATCAACATCCTTTTCAAGTGGATCACCTAAAATATAATGCTTAAGTCTTTGACCATTAACCACTTGTGGTTTATTCCCCTCAAATGAATTAATCTTGATAGCACCAGAGCGATAAACTTCTTCAATAATAAATGGTCCTTCCCATTTTGAGAGGAGTTTTCCTGCAAAAAATCTGAGACGAGACCAATGCAATAATACTTTATTACCAACATTAAACTCTCTTTGAAATTCTTTTATTATGCCACTCCTTAACTTTTACTTTAAACAACTTGGCATTTTCATAAGCTTCACTTCTCCATTAATCTAAAGAACTCATGTCAAGCAATCTTTTCTCACCAGCAAGTTTGAAATCAGCATTAAGTTCTCTAGTTGCCCAATAAGCTTTATGTTCTAACTCAAGAGGTAAATGGCAAGGTTTCCCATAAACCATTTTACAAGGAGACATACCCATAGGATTTTTATAAGAAGTTCTATAACCCACAAAGTATCATTGAGTTTCTTAGACCAATTCTTTCTAGATTTCTCTATGATTAACGTCATATTTAGCAAGTTTCTAAAAGCAACATGAATAAAGTGAGAACCTCCATCAGTCATAAGATATCTAGGTTCACCAAACCTAGGAAAGATAATTTATGTAAGTATTTTCAAGGAGGTTTTATGATCAGCACTAGTAGTTGGAATTGCTTCCACCCATTTGGTGACATAATCAACAGCACCAAGGATGTGAGTATTACCATGCAAAGTAGGAAAAGGACCCATAAAGTCAAATCCCCAACAATCAAAAGGTTCAATAACAAGAGAATAATTCATAGGCATTTCATTACGTCTACTAATATTACCAACTATTTGACATTCATTACAAGATAAAATAAACTTTCTTGCATCCTTGAATAAAGTAGGCCAATAAAAACATGATTGCAGCACTTTGTGTGCTGTTCTGTCTCCAGCATGATGTCCGCCATATGGACCGTTGTGGCACTTTCTCAATATTTCCACTTGCTCATGCTCGGGCACACAACGTCGCATAATACCGTCCACTCCTTCTTTATACAAGTATGGGTCATCCCAAAAATAATGCCTCAAGTCATGGAAGAATTTCTTCCTCTATTGATGAGTAAAATTGGGAGGCAAAAACTTGGAAACAATATAATTAGCATAATCAGCATACTAAGGGTTATCACAAGAGTTTACCTTTATAGCAGCTAATTGTTCATATGGGAACTATCACTAACAGGAATAGGATCATGAGGCATATTTTCCATTCTATATACATTATCAGCAACGGGGCTATCAGCACCTTTCTATCAACAATATGCAAATCAAACTCCTGTAACAAAAGAACCCATCTAATAAGTCTAGGCTTAGCATCTTTATTTTCCATAAGATATTTAATGGCAACATGATCAGTATGGATAATTACTTTAGAATCAACAATATAAGGACTAAACTTGTCACAAGCAAAGACAATTGCTATTTTTTCTTTCAGTAATAGCATAATTCTTTTGAGCACTTTCGAGAGTTTTACTAGCATAATGAATAACATTCAGTTTTTATCAACTCTTTGACCAAGAACAACTCCTACCGCATAATCACTAGCATCACACATAATTTCAAAAGGTAAATTAAATCAGGTGGTTGAACAATAGGAGCAGTTGTTAAAGCCTTTTTAGAATCTAAAAAGCCTCTTTATAATCATCATAAAAAACAAATGGAACATGTTAGAAAATCTTTAATAAACCTCCTATAGAAACCAGCATGACCAAGAACACTACATATACCTTTTACATCCCTTGGACATGGCATTTTCTCAATAGCTTCAACTTTAGGTCTATCAACTTCAATACCTCTTTCAGAAATTTATGACCAAGAACAATACCTTCATTAATCATAAAATGGCATTTCTTCCAATTCAGAACAAAGTATTTTTCTTCACATCTCTGCAAAACTTTGTCAAGATTGTGCAAGCAGTTGTCAGAGGAAGTTCCATAGATGGAGAAATCATCCATGAATACTTCTACAATTTGTTTACAAAAGCCATGAAAAATGGCAGACATGCATCTTTGAAAGGTAGCAGGAGCATTACATAAACCAAAAGGCATACGTCTATAAGCATAAGTTTCATAAGGACAAGTAAAAGTAGTTTTCTCCTGATCCTGATGTCTAACAGCAATTTGAGAGAAACCAGAATAACCATCAAGGAAACAAAAATGGGTGTTCTTAGATAACCTTTCTAGCATTTGATCAATGAAAGGCAAAGGATAATGATCTTTCTTAGTTGCTTTATTTAATTTTCTAAAATCAATGCACATTCTATAACCAACCACAGTTCTTTGCAGAATAAGTTAATTATTATCATTTGCAACTACAGTCATACCTCCCTTTTTGGGAACACAATGCACAGGACTAACCCATCTACTATCAGCAATAGGATAAATTATACATACCTTGAGAAGCTTGAGAATCTCATTTCGTACCACTTCATTTTTGGGATTAAACGCCGCTGATGATCAACAACTGGCTTTACGTCGGGCTCGAGATTAATTGTGTTTTGACATATAACAGGAGAAATTCCCTTAAGATCATCCAGAGTATAACCGATAGCTGCACGGTGTTTCCGAAACACTTCCAATAATCTTTCCTCCTCCTACCCCGAAAGTTTTGAACTAATAATAATAGGATATATATTTTGTTTCCATCTAAATATGCATATTTTAGTGTATCAGGAAGAGTTTTAAGTTCAAAAACAGGATCTCCCTTAGGAGGCACAGGCGTCCCCAACGATTCCACAAGCAAATTATGTTTAAGAATCGCAGGTTGGTTGAGGAAAATGTTGTCCAATTCATCTCTTTCCTGCATAAACATCTCATTTTCATGGTCTTCCATGAATTGCTGCAAAGAATCATTAGGAGCAACAGCAATAGCAGCAAGTCTTTCAATATTAAAATCCTCATTAGGTAATTCTTTTTCATGACGATGTTTAGTGAAATTGGAAAAATTAATGACACTAGTCATAATAGAATGCTCTTTTGCTCTAACATGAAACAACAATTTTTCAAAGTGAGCAGCAGGTAAAACCGGATCAACCGTGTGGACATGAATTTCTTGACTAGGAACCATATTAATACTAGCATCTTTAAATGGTTCATGACGTCCCGGTTTTGCTTAGGAATATTAATGTGAGAAGCAAAAGTTTTATAGAAATCAACACCGATTTGAGGATCAAGTCCATACTTAGCACTAACCTCATGAAAATTAGCAGTTTCAACGAAAGACTTAATGCAATCATAGTCATAATTTATACATGATTCTTTACCTTTCTCGATCTCCCAATCTTCAGTACTGCGTTGAATTCTTTCAAGAAGATCTCATTTAGCTTCAACCTTCTTACTTGTGAAAGAACCCACAAAAGAAGCATCAAATAAATCTTTGTCATGACGAGAAAGCCTTGCAAAAAGATTATTAATATTGATTTCCTTGGGGAGCATTTGAGCATTAAAAAATTCAACCCTCGCAAGCTTGAGCGATACTTTCTCCGTCATGAGGCCACAAATTATAGATATAATTCCTATCTTGATGAATTTCATGAAGATGATAAAATTTAGAGTGAAAGAGAGACACAAGCCCTTTCCAATCCAATAAGTGAGAATTATCCAGAAGCCTATGCCACTCGAATGCTTTATCTTTCAGTGATAATGATAATAGTTCCTCATGATTACTTCTCTCGAAACACGTGCAATCTTACATAGTTCACATAATTCCCTTATATAAAGCTGATGATAACCAGGATGGATAGTTCCATCTCCTGCATAGCGGTTACTCATAACATGTTCAACAATTCCCATAGGTTTTTTAAACGGAATACCTTCAGTAAGTGCAGGTCCCTTATCCACCACAAGAGTAGTGGAGGGGTTACCCTCAAATAGTGAATCAAAAGCAAACTCCATAATAAAGTAAAGTAACAAACATAAATAAAAACAACACTTACAATAAAAGTTCTCCTTACCAATTCCACTTACCAATAGCGCTTCACTCCTCGGCAATGGCGTCAGAAATAGTCTTGATCGATGACCCACAAGTGTAGGGGGTGTATCGTAATATTTCTGATAAATAAGAGTGTCGAACCCAACGTGGAGCACAAGGTGTTGACGAGTGGTTTTGCGCAAGGTTTCACTACAAATACTAAAAGACAAGTTTTTATGGGTTTTTGTAATAGCAAGTAAATAGAAGCAAACGAGAATAGTTGCAGCGAGTGGCCCAATCCTTTTTAGCACGAAGGACAAGCCGGTGGTGTTACTTAGAATTACTAAAACGTTCCTGAGGACACAAGGGAATGTCGTCAAGTTACTTTCATTACATACCGTTGATTAATCTTTATTGTTTTGATAAGTGTTGTGTGGGTGATCCTATGCTAATGCACCACCCTTACTTGGACCAGTACACACTTGTGATTAAACCACTTTCAAGCATCCGCAACTACAAGAAAGTAATCAAGATAAACATAACCACAACCTTAAACTCTGAGATCCTACTCTCCCTTGTGCAATAGTTTACAAACGGGGGTTTAGGTTTCTGTCACTCCGACAAACCCAGAATAAGTAAAATAAATACACAATGCATTCCTCTATGCACATAAAGGTGAAGTGTCATGTAGTCGACGTTCACATGCCACCACTAGAAGAATAACACCACAACTTAAATATCAAACCATTAAATATCACTCAACATAATATGACTACTAACAACAAGACTTCTCCCATGTTCTCAGGAACTAAACGAACTACTCACAAGACATCATATGGATCATGATCATAGGTGGTATATGAATGAATAAAAATCTGGACATAACAAGAATTCACCGATAAAACTCAATAGCATCAACTACAACGAAGTAATCAGCGCCGAGAGTGATCAAAGTGAACAGTACAAGATATAACCCTAGATGTTACAACAGAACGAAGTAGGATGGTGGTGACAGCGGTGCTGGTTGTGGAGATGATGTTGATGATGATCCCGGTGATGCCCAGCGTGATGACGATGCCGACGGTGACGATTTCCCTCTCCGGGAGGGATTTTCCCCAGCAGATTCCTGCCCGCCGGAGAGCACTTTCTCTCTGTCTGGTTTCCGCCTCCCGAGACGGTGGCAGAAAAATTATGTGAAGCCTCCCCCGTAAGTTTTAGGTCAAGGGGAAGAAATACACCAAAGGGGAGCGCCGGAGGTGGGCCAGGGCCGCCAGAAATATTAGCTGGATCCCCCTCTGCTCCATCTTCTGGATCCTCTCGTTATCTGACGAAATATTAGCTTCTGTATTTTCTCATATATTTTGGAGCTCCAGAAATATAGTATCTTGACGGTGCTTTTTCCAACAGATTCCTGGCTCCGGCAGATAATTCCTGAGAAGTGCCAAACATGCAAAATGAGATAAAATAATATAAGTATTGCATTCTAATATGAAATATATCAATGAATCAGAACAAATTTTATTATAAAATAGTGATGCAAAATGGACATATCAGAGATAGATTGAGAAATTTAATAAACATGATCATGATGAATGTGCTAAGTGCAATTCTGAAAGTAAATTCGAAGTGTGTTTTGAGACAAAGAAATTTGTTTTCAAAAGTACATGGCATGATATTTGCGAGATACATTGACCTTCGTAGTCATTGGTGAGCAAATAGAATGGATTGAGATAAGATCATATTATGTGATTTGGCCAATGACGTTGTTGTGAATAGTGCATTAAACCGGAATGTTTCCAATGTGCTAAATTTATTTAGCCACCGGTATTAAGAGAAATACTTCGTATAAGTTTTCTCATAAATGCAGTTAATTAAAAGTGTAATTGAAACTGTGGATGTATGTTGAGATGTTTCTCATATAAGACTCTAAAGTAGTATTACAAAAGTAAATCGACTTAGTAGATTTTGTAAAGCTTCGAATAATATATTGAGAAGTTTCTCATATATGTATTTGTAGTAGAATTATGAAATAAAATAAATCTTTATTGATTTCAATTCAGATCATGCTATTTTCAATTGATAATACTTTATGTTTTGATGTTCATCAATATTAAGTGTATTATGAGTGGACTCTACAATATAATAAAGGATAGTTGCATCATTAATGTGTTACGTTATGATTGCAAGTTATTGGATAAAGTCTTTCACTAGGTGAGGTTTCAAAGATGGTATGATAATTTCTTCTAGAAACACTTGAAATTATTAATGCTACTACGGAACCAGATTCACCAAGAATTCCAAGTCCTAATAAATCCGACCTTGCATTGTCATGTTTGACATGTGAGGGGCTACAAGTTTTCACGAGTTTGATTGGATCAAAAGGTGACAGACATAGTCTCGGACCACGTGTAAAAGTGTGAGTAACACCGGAGTTCCATCAGTGTTATGATATCATACTATCTAGATGTATTATTGACTCTAGTGCAAGTGGGAGACTGTTGGAGATATGCCCTAGAGACAATAATATTGAGTTATTATTTATCTCCAAGTTTATTGTTAAGTTTATATCTTTATGTTATAACTGCTCTAGTACTTGAATAGTGAGTATTCAATGGAGAACCTACAAGCACGTGTAGAGATATGAACAAATCAAGTGTTTCTAATCTTGTCTCTAAGATTAGCTTCTCTTGTTGTTAGATGATCATGTTTTCCGGATCATGGACTTTGTATAAGTCACAAAACTGTAAGAGTGTCGCGTATCGGAATGCGGACACCGGGGATGCAGGGCACCCCCTGTTTGTTCGGTAGGAGGGCACGAGGTGCTCTGAAATCGGTCCCCGAGCTCAAGCACAAGCACACACAGGTTCAGGCCACGTTGTCGCGTAATACCCTATGTCCTGCTTGTCTGGATGTATTGTGGTGGTGGTGGATTACAAGATGATGACCAGAAGACCTACACTACTCTCATGAGCAAAGGAACACTACAAGAAACCCTCTACTCTGTGACAGATTTGTCGCCACGGTTATCAGGTCCGTGGCTGATCTCAACTATTTTTGACGCCCTCGGTAATTCTCATCACGGATCCATGGGCGGCCCGCTCGGCCCAGAAAAAGTCAAACGAAAAGGCCCTAACCGTCACGGATCTCAAGGGGCCTTGCGTCACAAGCTATGTTGCGGGCTGAACAGGACGAACCCGCACACAAACCGTCACAAGCCACTGGGCTTCGGCAGCCGACACACATGGATCCCACCCACTGCGCACCCACATCTCTGTCCAACGCCTCGCTGTCAGACCTGGACCCACACTTTTCCCAAGCCAGTCCAAGAGCAGACGGACCCACATGTCAGGCCGACACAACCTCTGTGCCGCACGTGTACTGGAACAGTACCAGTGGGAACCACCTGTCAGCAGGGAAACCAATATTTTGCACGTGCTCTTACACGTGTCTACCGGCCATCACGTCGCGCAGCTGGGGACCCGCGTGTCAGTATGGAACCCACATATTAATTTATTCAGTATATATTTAATTAATGGAAAAATAATTTTATTTATTACAAATGTAACAAAAATAATAATTATTTCAGACGGGACCTAACATTTTTTCAACATATATATAAATTGTAAAACAATATCTAAAATATTACGAATTTAAAAATAAAATATTTCACCAAAACTGGGACCCGCGTGTCAGGTTTAGGCCCATCATATTCGTGCACGTGCGCCTCCACGTGTCCAACATAGGCAGAGTTTGGGCCGGATCACTGGGGATCAGTGGGCTGAAGCTGCAAAATAAGCAGATTTGGCCCAGATTCTGCACATGTTTGTTAAGATCACGTGACTCACGTGCGGTCCGGCGAGTTTGGGCCATATTCTTAGCGCACGTGCAAGCTTCCACATGTCTATCCTAAGGTAGCGTGGCCCATATCAGTGTGGGTAAGTGGGCTATAGATTCGGAATAAGGAAGTTTGGGCCAAATCCTTCGCGCAAGTGCTCTTCTACGGTCCATCAGAATCAAGCCTGGCACAAATCATGGGCAATACATGGGATGAACCTTCAAAATAAGCAAGTTTGGGCCATATTCAAGCGGGTGGCGTCCTCCGCTTGCATGCACATGGCTCTGCCTGTAGGCCTCTTCGGCAGGCTTATGTGGACCGGATTCATCGTGAAAATTGATAAATCTGCATCTGGGGAAACTTACCTATTTTGAATCGGCATCAACGTTCTTTTGGCCTCTTAGTCATTTTTACAGTGGGCCAAAAATCAAATCAGCGGTATGTGATCGATTTTTTTTATTTTGACACTAAAGGTGATCAAAAGTTTGTTTCTTCGATGCGTCATTTTCGTAGGTTACGCGGTACGGCCTCCTGGGAGCCAGCGGACGCGAAACTGAAGAGAGGAAGAAGAGGTTGAAGCAATACAACAGATGTCAAATCATATACTAAGATGACCGTCGCTTTGCCTCCCAAAAGCAATCTAGACAGCTATTCAGACAAGCACAGAAGGAAAAGCATGTCCCAGACAACGATCTAGGAGGAAAAAAACAGTCTGTCAATTAGACTTCCTCTCCTCATAACATTAATATGATACCTATAAAACATGTAACACGTTTCAGGTCTGAAGGTACATGCCTCAAACACCTACCAGGATGAAAAGAAAGCTAGTTAAAAAATACACCCAAACCAAAGAAGCCTTGCTAAGATCATCCTCAATCAGAACATCCAAATTATTACAGACCATAGAAGCCATGCTAACATATCCTCCTAAGCTTCTCAAACCATATCTTTATGATGGACATCACACAGAACTTCTCGCAACACGACACCTTCTGGAGTACAACTAAGCCAACAAAAATGTTTTTTCTTGCAGTCGCCCAACCTTAATTCTTGCAAAACAACTCTGTCGCCAACTACACCAATAGATGCACCACAGAGTTTGCAACAGATAAACGTTTGTTCATGTATCCAAATACTCCAGCAACACCACACGCTGCACAAATCTTTATCAATGTAAAGATATAAATATTAACACAGAAGGGCAATTGAATTTGTGAAGACAAACAGTACACTGTGCTAACATTGCAGGGTTGACCATGTCTTCTTTTTTTGTGCGGTTTCAGGGAAATCTAATATCCTGTATTGATCAGGAATAACTCATTTAGTTATATTGTAGGGTTTACTCACATGAAGCTATAATTTTTCTCAGACCCGAGAATACAAACAGAGAAGAAGGTACATACATTTAATAAATCTAGCTTCCCACCAAGATTGAGCTCCGCAAGACCGTTGGGAGCACTAAAGCAGCCGAGAAAAAAGGGAGAGGAAGAGGTAAATTAAATTCCATGGCTCAAACGCAAGATCTAGACCTCTCAGGGACACCCAAAGATATCCACATAACTGGGTCACTGTGGGTGTGAGATCTAAGCACATCATCCGAGAGGAGAGAATCTGAGAAGACTCATGCAATTAACCTGCAATTAGCATGCAATTTGCTCATTAGCAGAGGCAGTAGAAGAAGGAAACGAAATGAAATGAGCAGTGGTGCACACTTCGGCTGTGAAGAAGCAGAGCTAACTACAATTAACAAACACACTATGAATCAAAACAAAAGCACATAAACCTTAAGCTTGTTACAAAAATAGCCAACAGGAAATGAATTTGCACACATTTTTTGTAGCTAATCAAAGAAATCTAGTAAAGTCTTAAACAGAAGCACCACAACCACTCGTACCACTTCACCTCACATAAATCCCCATGAGAGCCACTACGGCCATGCAACATCGTCGTTCATAATATCTTCAATCATATAGAGGTCCCAGATAGAACTACGCTTCTGATCAAATGACAGGATGTAGCACCAAATCAAGCAACATGTTTTCGTAATGCAGGACTAAGGGGTTCTACTATCAGATCTACGCACAGTAGAATGTTTCCAAATTCCAAGCAACCAGATCTAGAATAGTACTCAAACTGAGATAGGGTTTCCCATCACTTACACCCATTTATTCAGTTCCCGAGGTGGCGGAAGCTCGGCGACGATGTGTCGAGCAAACGCGACTGTAGCCGGCCGGCGCGGTTGTGGATTTGGCTGGATCTAGTTCGATCCGAGTTGCTAGTAGAAATGGGGAAAACTGGGTGTGACCGTGTGAGGCACGGCTGGGTGGGGAACTTGGGGATTCCTGGATTGTACTATGTACAATTACCAGAATACCCTTTGGTGAAGTTAGGACTTCTAGGGTGGCCCGATTTTCACGGATTGACGATGGAGGTGGACTAACACACGCAAGAACACGGGGAAACACGAAAAACACCAAGAAATACAACAACACACATGATACACGGACCGTTTCCCTTACCGGTCGGTCCAACCGGCCCAATAGAATCCACACGAGGGTGGGAGATCGGCAAGTAGATACAAGAAGGGATCTTGGATGGTTGTTTCTCCAACGGTCAACCAAACCGCTCCAATAAAGTCACCCGAAGATGAAAGATTGGCAAGTAGTCAAACTACAAGTAGAGGTCTTGAATCCATTAGAGGGATCTTCTCCACAAGGGAGGAACCATCCCCACAAGGGGAGGAAGGAGACCATCTTGAGGTAGGGAGCACCGCTCTACTCTAATCTCAAAACATAGTCTATCCTAGATCTGAGATGGGGAACTCCTATTTATAGTGTTGACTAAAGGGGTAGGTGGGTGGATAAGATTACAAGGCACATGGGCCTTTTCTGCACACAGGCTCGCCCACGTCGGTAGTACCGACTGGTGTCCGGTAGTACCGGGTGTGCGGTAGTACCGAGCCAGTACCGGGTCACTTCCGGGATAAAACTTGGCAATTCCAGTAGCTCCTGGGAGATCCGGTAGTAGACGCGGTAGTGGGCCGATAGTACCGCGACGGCAAGTGGCGGTAGTACCGGGGCGGCAGGACGCGGTAGTACCGGTGCGGGTACTCGCTCCTTCAGGTGAAACGTCAGACGGCGGGCGGTAGTACCGGGGCGTGTCCGGTAGTACCGCCTGATCCAGTTTCTTCTTCCTTCTCCTCTTCCAAGCCACCGTCTTGTCGGGCTTCATTCCTCTTGTACCTTGGTCATCCTCTCGTGTATCTGTAGTCGTCTTGGCAAGCCTAGTATCATCAAGGGACGGAGGATGAGGTAGTATACCATCCAAAAGGGTGGAAAATGAGCTGTTGAAAAGGAATGAGTTCACCTTTGATATACATGGTGACTTGTGATGTGTTGGAATGCTTGACATGGTGATGGTCCTAGGTTGGGCTACATCATCTCCCCCCCTTCAAAAAGAGTCGTCCTCGACTCTTGCTCGTCATCACCATGGCAAGGAGGTAGATGTGTAGACCTTGTCGTGGGGTTCACCATGTAGTCGTGCTTGATGGACATGAAGTGGCACTTCTTCAATGTTCCTTCACCTTTCAAGTAACCTACAAAACTCACAAGGAAGACAAAACAACACTCAAAGAGTAGCCAATTCTTGAAGGTCATCGCATAAGCGCTTATGTAGAAGGAAGTCACCTTAGCAAGATGCCGATGTGCTCTTCTTGCAATATCTTCCATCATAGGAATGCGTGGTTGAAGCAACTCATGGAGGCTCATCCAAAGGTACGACCTACACATCAAAGACCAAGCAAACCATGTGTGTGCAAGATAGAGGAGCATATCATCAATGACATGTCCATTCATGTTCATTACACCATTAGCACAACACAAATATGTGCAAGTTATAGCATATGCAAGGTCAATGTGCAAGCAACTTCTTGAAACATCCTCAAAATGTGGGAACACAAAAACTCCATGAAAATATGAGAAGGCAATGATAGCTATCTCTTTTCGAACCATATGATCATTATTGCACACAAGTCATTGGAAAGAACAATTTGTCATCATCCTTGACGCAATAAGAGGAGAGTGTGGCAAAAACACACAATGAAGAATGTCCAAAATATCATCATGGGTGCAAACAAAGCACATGAAAGAGCAAGTTTGCAACATCTTTGTTGCAACACCAAATTGGTAGAAACCAATAAACTCATGACAAGACATGCACAAAATGTCATTATGGTTGCAAACAAGCCATTGGAAAGAACAAGTGTTCATCATATTTCTGGCAACACATAAATCATCCATGTGAAAGATCAAGGAAACATGCTTGTCATAGGGGAAAGCATTATCACAAACATGTTTGCAAACAAACCAAAAGCAAGAGAAATTGTTCAACTTGATTGAGGCAAAACATGGGAAAGAACTTCGAGTTGGATTCAATCCACAGCTCAAATGTATGCTCTCAAGAGCTCGTATTGTCAACTCATGCTCAATTGAGGTTGACATTATCATGCGTTTACCGGCACACACAAGACACCATATGAAGAAATTATGTGCACGGTAAATGAACACATCATCCATCATGAAGTGTCTCTTCATTTGCACATCACCAACCACACAAAAATCAATTGGAAAATATGACATATGTGGATGGTCACTATGCAAAGTGAAGGATGGAACAAGTTCCATAAGACAAAACGAAACATCTACAACATGTGAGAAAGCTATGGGGGCAATCTCATAGGCCAAAATATCAATATTATTGCAAACCAAGCATTTAAAAGAACAATTGTTCAATATTTTGGATGCAACAATGGGAGAGTAGCGCAAACATCGATTGCAAAACATGGGTATGGCAAAATCATCACAAATAGAAGAATCCACATGGTCAACATTGTTTTGAAGCAAGGTATCACAAGTGAATATGAAATTCTCATATGTGACATCAAGAGAATCATCCAAATCATGCAAGCAATCAACGTTCATCATGTCCACTAGTGGGATCATGGTCACATCAACACCCATACCTTGGTAGTTCCGCTCATGTGAAGTAGGTGTTGAATTTGTAGGGGCTTCCATGTAGCCGACTTGTTCATCTTGAAGTATACATGGGGTGGCATCATTATCATCCTCCATGTACATCTTCTCCATTTGAGTCATCATTGTGTCGAGGAGTGGCGTCTCATCATCCATGGAACCTAGCACACAATGAGAGAACACACTAGAGGTAGAGGGTAAGTTGTTAGAATTCGAAATGGCCTCACAAGACCTATCAACTACCTCTCTCAACTCATGTGGTGTATCACTCATTCCCTCAAAGTGAAAGCACTCAAACTCACATATGGTGGAGTCACTCAACTCACTCTCACTCACACTCAAGTAGGCTAAGTGGCTCTCATTCTTACATGGGATTGGTACCATCTCATAAGTCAAACACAAGAGGGTAGGCTCAATGTTCTCAACTCCAAACGCCTCCAAGGTTGAAGGGAAACTCCCATGCTCAACCTTCTCGACCTTATCGCCTCCAAAGGTCAATGCCATAATAGGGGCACCATCACTCGACTCCATTGCCGAAGGGAACATCCCATGCTCGGCATCATCATCACTTGACGCATCAACCAAAGTGATAGCATTCTCCATGCTCGCCTCCATGGTCGATGGGAAAATCCCATGCTCGACCATCTTCTCACCATCTCCTTGATCACCGTCTTGTTCACCAACTTGGCATTCCCACATCAAGTGACCTCTTCTATTGCATAGTGGGCACAAGAGATTGGGACATTCTCGTGGATCATGGTCTTGGCCTTGGCAATTGTCACACATAAGGTCTTCTTCTTTCCATATGGGGGCCAATGTGGTGGTGGTACTTGGTGTAGGGACCATATCATGAGAAGTGCTTGAGAGGGGCGCCGTCTTGGTTGTGTCCTCACAAGTGTTGCCATGCTTCTTGCGGCGTCGACGTGAGCTTGACCGTTGCTCGAAGAACTTGTCGATGTCGGCCATGAACTCATCAACAATGGAATCAACACTAGAAGGAGACACCATAGGGTGTGTGCTCGTCACCATCTTGGATGTGGAGGTTGCACCTTGAACTTGGAGTGTAGGCGAAGGTGCTTGATGGCGTGGCGTCCGTCTTGGCTTCTCCTCATGTCTTTGTTGGTGTTCTTGAGAGGAGGGATGACGTCGAAAATCGTTTGGATGCTTCTCCTCATGTTGACGTCGGCGTGCTTGTTGCTTTGGTGACCTTGTCTTGGAGCTCCCACTCGAACTTGGTGATATGTTCCGAAGCTTGGCGAGTGTGGTGAGGTCATCTTGGAGCTTGGACAAGTTGCGGTCGACCTTGGCAACATTCTTGTGGCACCTTGTAGAGTGTGATGAAGGATGTAGGCTCTTGGCAATCTTGTCAATGGCGTCCTTGAGATTTTGGAACTTGGCATCTTTCTTTTGGCGCCTTGATGAGCTAGATGGGCCTTGACTTGGCTTGGCCTTGTCGATGCGCTTCTTGGGACGCCGTCTTGTTGTCGATGTAGAGTGTTGAAGCTTGGCGCTCTTGGCGATGTCCTTGTCATGGCGCCTTCTTGAAGTAGATGGAGAATGTCGAAGCTTGGCACTCTTGGCGATGTCCTTCTCATGGCACCTTCTTGAAGTAGATGGAGCTGCATAGGATGGACTCATGGTGGTCTTCTTGTTGTTCCATCTTGAGCTTGAACCATAGTAGGTTGTGCCATGACGCTTGGTGGTGCCGCTCTTGAACATGGTGGTGATTGGAGTCCTCTTGCATGTTGTCGATATCGCCGCACATGCTACAAGAGTAGTAGTCGTAGACGTTCTCCACCATGTCATCGGAGTTGTAGTCGTAGTAGTGGTGCTCCACCATGTTGTTGTAGTCGAAGTCGGTACCATGTGATGAGGCATGTGTAGACACTTGCACCTCATTGTCGTTGGAGCTTGTGTAGTCGGAGTCGTGGTACTCGATTCATGTGTACTTGGAGTCGATATCATATGATGAAGGTTGCTCGAAGTCGTGGTACCGCTCCAAGTCATCGATGCTTGAGTAGTCGTTGTAGCGGAAGTCTTGGTGATGCTCCATCATGTCATGGGGGTCATTGTCGGTGTAGTAGTACCCCATGTCCTCAAAGTTTGAGGCATCATAATTGTTGTGGCTCATCGTGTACTCAACATCATCTTGGCCTCCATAGTTGCATTCGCTCTCCCTAGACATGTGAACTCACAAGGCAAGTGTATATATGTGGAGTGGAAAGGAAACTAGAGCACAACCTCTCACCTTTGTAGATAGTATTGGACGTCGTGGACAACCAAAGGGAAAGATCACAAAGTAAAGTGCTTGTGTTCAAGTATCCAAAGCAAACTCCAAAACACACACGGCTTAAAAGTTGGATAGGAAGGTATGGTAGGTGAAAGCAAATTGAACCAACCGGAAACCAAGATATTGTAAAGGCAAGTAGAGAACCATGATGATCACAAAGCAAAAGCAAGTTAATCTCAAAAGATAGGAATGTAGTTTGTCGGAGACTAGTCCCAGGAACCAGGGGTGTCTCTCAGATGCCAGGAAACGAATAAGGGGCTGAACACAACGTCAAACAAATCCTCAACAACCTCGGCGACGGTGCTCGTTGAGCTCGGTGAGGAACATCACGGCAGAGAATTAACAGGAGCTGCTACCCAGGTTCAGGTCCACCGCGAGGTGTAAAGACCCTACGTCCTGCTAAGTTGTATTGCACTGCTTGGAGAGGTTCACAGTACAATGTGCTTGCCGAGGGCACATTTATGGCTATTGTGGACTATGGTGGAAGGGGATCCGTCTTCTCCCTTTGGACGTAGCTGGTGGAGTGTAGAATGAGTCCATCCCCCTCCTTGGTCATACGCTGCCTCCTTTTATACTGCCTCGGTCCTCTTCCCCGGAAACTACCGGCGGGAAGGGTTTCCACACGGTGGCAAAGGTGGAGCACATCGCACAGCGTCGGGGTTGTCCATGGACGCGGTCCATGGCAGAGAGCACGTCATCTTGGCAGAAAAAGCCACCGTCCATCCAGGACGGTGGGCTGGCGCTGCAGAGTCTCGTGGCGTACCCCACGGTGACGTCGCGCTTGGAGCGTAGCGGCGGCCGGTCCCTTTATCACCAAAACGGCAATCCTTGGAGTCCGCTTTGCTTGCCCCAGCTTTGTTGATTGCTTTATACACGAGAATGGCAACTGCGGCGTCGTCGTCATCGCGCGCAGGCGCGCGCGTTACTCTGCGGCGGGCGCAGAGGCCATGTGCGCTCTGCAGCGGGCACATAGCTTGCTTCCACTTGAAGGAACCCCGCGAGGGCCTGTGTGGCGCCCCGACCTGACTGCTATACAGTGATGCTGAGTGTCACCGGTTAATCGATACAACCGGAGGTTACGGGTTTACCAATCCCCGGCCAAAACCTTTGGCAGGCGTTGCTCGGAATTGATCACCGGCAACGCAACACCCCGATTGATGCCTTAACACAGGCTCAACTATCAAAGCATAATAGAGAGATCAAGACTTGTGGAACAACTGGCATATCACAGACTCTACGACACAAATCATTATAGTTCAACTCTTATAATAGAGAAAGATAGCAAATGACAACCAGAGGTCACAGACCCAACATTACAACAAGCGGAAGCAAATTAGGTTGTTCTAAACAACAAGAACCAAATTATGGCCTAAGAGGCCTGCAGATAAACATCCAGCGCCAGCTGTTCCGGGATGTCCCAAGCTGCCACCTAGGAACCCCAGACTACTCGTCGACGTCCACAAAGAACCCACCTTCGAGGTCGGTGAAGTCCTCCTCTGAAACAAAACAAACGACGTTGAGTTCGATGAACTCGCAAGATTATATATAGAGCTTTAGCTCGATGAGGCTTTCAAAGTTTTATGGCTGTTTTGCATAAAGCTGATTTTATTTATGAAAACATAACTCAATGGCATCGACTATTCAGAGTATTTTCAAAAAGGGGTAAGAAGTACTCTCTCTTTCATCACCTTTCTCATCATCAACCACTGTACCTGTTCATCAAAGGCACCTCCCTGAATCACCCTCGAGGAAGTCAACCTTGCATTCGTGAGTGGTACCTCTAGTACCCAGTTTTTAATCATTCCGTTAAAGTTATTCTATGATCTTACCTTCACTTCCCAAGTTCGTCCATAACCGCGGACACGGCTTTTCGAAAAGATTTAACCCTGCAGGGGTGCACTGTGTTTACCTTCGGTACCGCCCGGCTCATTGCCTACGCTTAGCTCTCTACCGGGGAAAGCCGGCTGAGTGGGAACGGTTACAACCTTTACCTTGCTTGAGACTAACCCAGGATCATCAGTGGCGGTAGGACAAGGGGTACCTCCAGCACCCTGTCCCGCGGCCACTTATTTTCCTGACACCACCATCCTCATCTCAGTCTTGGCCACCATCTTAACACACACGCAAATGGAAAACCAAACTAGAGGACCCTCGGCTAGTCCGCCACAAGTTAGTCGGTCGACGGGGGTTCCATATAGCCCACCGAAAGGAAGCGCGCTCAGTCTTGGTTCAAGAGGTAAAGAACTCGCACCTAGGCGAGAGTGAGACAAAACACCACCATACCAAGTGGCCTCTCATCCCCACCTTTAAGCATTTTATTACCTGTCACCACAAATTCTCCACCATCATCTGAACACTTCAACAACCTGTTTCCAACATGAAGTATCCATCGGACGGCTAAGCATTTAACTAAGCATGGCTAAGCATCAACATTGCATATTTAATTATTTCAGGCCCACAATACAATCCTATGGATAATAGGAGGGGAAACATGTAATTGGCATCGGAATCTTAATGCAACTATAGGATACTCTAATCTAATAAAAGTGACATTTGGAACCGCATGCAATATTATAGTGGAGAAAATATTTGCGGAAACATAGGATAAGATATGCTCAGAGGGGGATTACGCTTGCCTGGTTGAGCGGAGGAGTCAAACTGCTCTTCGGAGTAATGATGCTCAACTCCGAACTCGTGATCTACCGGAGAGCAAACAACACCGGAAAGCAAAAACAACAATCAACACATGGCAATTGTGCAATGCATACAAAAATGATGACACGACATTTTAGATGCAACCTAGAAGCATTGAACAGGACCAATAAGTTAAATGGGGTCCCCATTATATTTATTGCATTATTTGGGAATAAACCCCATATTTAAACTTAGTGATTATAGTTACTACTAGAGCACATTATTGTAATTGTGATCAATTATGCACGATGACGATGATTTTAGGTAGTTCACACTTTTCTGAACATTTTGGTATAACAAACACAATTTTCCGATGTCCCGATAAAAAGTTATCACTTTTATAACTTCCCCTTTAAAAATAATTGCTTTTAATTATTTTAATTCCAACGATAAATAAACTAGTTACTCGACTCGAGGAAGAGGGATGAACTAGTAGGAATCATCGAGGATCGATGTCCCTAAGTGTGCGAGGGAGTAGCCGGAGGCATGTGCTAGAGGGAGAAAAAGGAAAAAGGAACTCCTAAAAAAAAGACAGGCAGCCCGGCCTCCAGCCCGGTTGGGCCGGCTGGCAGGCCGGCCTCGTAACATAGCCTCCCGGCCGTCTGCCCGGCTTGGGCCGGCAGAGAGGCCGGCTTTGGGCCCGAGGGGACCGGCCTGTGGCACGGCTAAGCCGGCTCCACGTCCGGACTGCGCGAGGTGACAGCGCCGTGCTGGGCGCACTCCGGCGAGGACACGGCGAGAGAGGAGAGGGGAAGGAACGGAGGGGCCACGGGGTGGTTTGGGAGCTCACCCTGAGTGTGCTATGCAGCTCCGCGAGGACGGGGTGGTCGGAGATGAACCGGAGCGGCGGCGACGAACTCGCCGGAGCAGCTTCGGGCACGGAAAGGAATCGAACAGCGCGGCGGATTTACGTCCTCCCGCCTCGATTCCTCTGGCCAGGATGGAGAGGAGGGCACGGCGCAACTGGGGATGGTCCTCGATTTGCTTCGGAAGCCTTCAAACGGCGGCGACAAGCTCGGCAAGCTCGGGTGGTGCCGCGGCCATGGAGGGGACAGAAAAGGGAGAGGAAACGGGGAAAAATCAGCGGGGAGAGAGCAGTGCGGCTCGTGGGGGGTGCTCTCCTTCTCTTCACGAGGTCTAGGGGGAGCAGGGGAGAGCACGGCGCCGAGCTGGTTCGGCGGGAGCGTGTGCTTCCGGTCGCTACAGAGGAAGAAGAAAGCCAAATTGCAGAGAGCCCCCTGGCCCAATTTGCTCCATCACAGATTGGTCCTCTCCAGTTCTTTTTTAATTCCAGCAGCTTTTCAGTAATTTTATTAGAGCACTAAACCATTTTTGAAAATTGTGAGATTATTTGGGTAGCCTCCCCATATTGAATAGAAGCTACACAAAAATTGGCAATTCAAAATAAAAAGTTTGGAACAACATTTGTTCATTGGAATTATATTAGGGCATTTTGCTAAATTCAAAAAGGTTGCTCCTTTCGGAAAATTAAAAGCAAGTGCAAAATATTGTTGTGAAATCTTGGAACTCCCTTGACAAATATAAGATGCCAAGATAACTTTGTTTTGCAAGTTTGAACACTTCCATCGATTTGGATTTGTAATTGAAACAGTTTGGCATTTGTTTTTAAACGGTGCCAAAACCATTTGTGTGTTGTTTAGCAAGTTGAATTTGGATGCCATGATGCAATGCAACACAAAAGCGAAAATTTTACTCGGGTTTTTTTAGGTTTCCGAACTTTGGGCTGTTACAACTCTACCCTCCTTACAGGAATCTCGTTCCGAGATTCTTAGAGTAGGAAAGAGGGAAAAGGGTTACAACGGTCTTCAACGGTCTTCTCGGTGTAGATTGATTCAGCGCATCCTGAAGATCTTCATCGGCCTCACTTCGAGTTCATCATCAACGTACTCCATCCATAGGAAAAGAAGGAAACCTCACTGGTAAGATTGATCTTGGTGAAGATACAACGATCTAGTACCTCCTAGTAGAGCTTAGGATAAATTTCGAGCATCCCCTGAATTGACAGTTAGGAGACACATGCATTTGACGGGGGACTGATAAGGAGTTTCCAGTTGGTAGACAACTGTTTTCTCACAGGATTCAGAATATGAACTTTGCACAAGGCCTTGAATTTCTGAGGGAGAGTGTCGAAACAAGCTTCCAACAGATGAAGAGATAACTTGTACTAGTCGGCTTGAGTAGAACTTTCCTCACGGAGGAGCATTTCGGATCACTGGAGAAGGATCGGAAAGCTAGATCGAGAGAACTTTAGAAACTCCGCAATCGTTGGTATTGGGAACACTTCTTGATATTCTAGATATTGGGGACAAGCTCATTGACGATCACCAACTATTGTTTCTGACTGAGAGTTAGATCTGGTAGGTGTAGAGATACTTCGGACTCAGCACCGGTAGGAATAGGAAGCTTTGCAATGCATACCAACGGATTACAATAGCTAGGAACCCAAGAGCTAGACTACACTGTCAAACTCCAAAGGAGGAACGAGAATGCGGAACTCGCGGATTAGCAACTTGTCAGAGGACAGCTGCCCTACTTGATTTACTTGCAACGAGACACGATTTAGTCCTTGTTGGGAAACACCATAGGAGACAAAGAAGTTCTCAGACTTCCTCTCTTTCTGGAACAATTCAATCAGTGGCTTGGATGCATAGATGAAATTCCCAATGATAGGAGGTAACAACATACCATCCCGGGAATATTCTGTATATGCATAATCGAGTTGAGATGATTTCGGGGAACCAGACAATTCACTCGGATCCACGGCGACACCTTTCAGCAATTGCACGTGAACCCAGGAAAGTCACTTCTAACTTCTAGAACACATACCTTGTGACGACACAAAGTTAGTTCCAACAAATTTCCAATGCTAACGCCCAATATCCAATATGAATCTCCTCAAACAAGGAGAAGATAAGAAGGTAGTTGATGGGCTCAACAACAAACTTATCCAGATACTCCGAGACGGTGGACTCATATTTCACCAGAACGGGGCATAAGTATTGGTCAGACTACCACATTCAGGTAGGTTGGTCTGAGTTTGATTTGACGATAGCCCAAATCAAATCAAAAGATTTGGAGGTTAGCATATCCAAAGAGGAGATACCACCTCGCTTCAACACGGACAGACTAGACATCCCATTGAGAAGGAACTATATCGGGATAGAGCTATTATCTTTCAACTCTCCAAGTTGTTTAAGCTCAACCGAATAATTCTGGACATCCAGCACGATTTTCTGGGAGAAGTGAGTTGTTCAGCGAACCAGCTTACTCATAAGCTCAACATCACGGTCAGGTAACAACCTGGCGATACTTCTGGAAAGACCTCCAGAATACCACGATCCACATATAGGATATCACGATATACCGGTGGATCTTGAGTTCAAGAGAGAATCATGCCTTTCAAGGCACAACGAGGTGGTCTTGGGAGCTTCGGCACGAACCTAGCTCTTTGACCGAGGGAGTGCATCAGAGCCAACTGACTTGGTAGCACCGTCAAACTCAGCTTATTGATTGGCTAACCAATCATGCTAAGGAGGGCAATGGATATCCCAGGATTTCCGCACAGTAAGAACTGCTAAGAATATCCGATAGCCACATCATTGCTCACGTCTTATCCTTCTCAACTAACAAGTCACTCGGAACACGGAGAGTAACGAGGAGTAAGAGCATCACTTCATCAAGAGGATCATGACACTCAGCACGAGTGCACACTCTTTATACCAAGATATCGTGCTTCTCTAAGGTGGAACAGAAACAGAGACTAATAAACCTCTTATTCTGTGGAATACAAAACTTTGACCTAGCCCGAGAAGTGGACAAGGTACTGGAGTTTGTTTCTCCTAACAAGTGGAAGTGGAAAGTCTTAACGGATCAGGAGAGTGACTTGCATCGGAACATACCAACACACGGTAAAACTTTACTGTCAAAAGACAGACAAAGGTCGGAAAGCAGATCAGAGTAAGAAACATGCTCAGGAGAATCCTAAGATGTGAAGATGCACCGGTTATTACTCAATTGTGATAACCATGCCCAAAAGGAGAGATGCAGGAGAGTCATGACATAGAGGGGGGGATTCGCTAAGGGAAATCGGATCATAACCCAGATGATTCCAAGACAGAATCTACACAAGGCTACGGAAGAGTTGGAGTTACATAGCCAGCTGAGGTGTGGGAAATTAAGGTTCAACCATTTACCACACACCACATAGAGGACTTGGGTTAAAGGTCAGCTTCATGTGCCGAGAATCATAAATAGCATAACGATCACATGGGTAACAACCCACACAATTCATCATGCCAGAATCACAGCACAATCCGGGACCTTCGGTTCAAGACCTTGGGTTCCTCCATTCTCTAGGTTTTAACCGTGGTCTTGAAGAATTGGAGTTGCATCGGTCCGGCAAAAGGAGTTGGAGACTCTGAATCCGACAACCTGATACATAACTAGAGATGGATCACAGCCTTTAAGATCTCGTGGTTCCTGCTCCGACGCCTATTTGTAACTCGTGAGTTGGAGTAACAGGTTAACAGGTTTAGGAACGGCCCACCCAACGTGTCACCTAATTTTTGAAACACCAGATGAGATAACGAAACCCTTTTAAATCAAATAGAGGTAAGGTGACTCAGAGTTGGAGCAATACCAGGTAAGGAGTAAAAAGAATCCTAAGCAAGTTTTCACAACTCATTTTTAGTTTCAAAATATTTTCTCAAACACTAGACTCAACGTCGACCAGTAGAAGGGTTTCCTACAGGCAGTCCTGCTCTGATACCAACTTGTGGCGCCCCGACCTGACTGCTATACAGTGATGCTGAGTGTCACCGGTTAAGCGATACAACCGGAGGTTACGGGTTTACCAATCCCCGGCCAAAACCTTTGGCAGGCGTTGCTCGGAATTGATCACCGGCAACGCAACACCCCGATTGATGCCTTAACACAGGCTCAACTATCAAAGCATAATAGAGAGATCAAGACTTGTGGAACAACTGGCACATCACAGACTCTACGACACAAATCATTATAGTTCAACTCTTATAATAGAGAAAGATAGCAAATGACAACCAGAGGTCACAGACCCAACATTACAACAAGCGGAAGCAAATTAGGTTGTTCTAAACAACAAGAACCAAATTATGGCCTAAGAGGCCTGCAGATAAACATCCAGCGCCAGCTGTTCCGGGATGTCCCAAGCTGCCACCTGGGAACCCCAGACTACTCGTCGACGTCCACAAAGAACCCACCTTCGACGTCGGTGAAGTCCTCCTCTGAAACAAAACAAACGACGTTGAGTTCGACGAACTCGCAAGATTATATATAGAGCTTTAGCTCGATGAGGCTTTCAAAGTTTTATGGCTGTTTTGCATAAAGCTGATTTTATTTATGAAAACATAACTCAATGGCATCGACTATTTAGAGTATTTTCAAAAACGGGTAAGAAGTACTCTCTCTTTCATCACCTTTCTCATCATCAACCACTGTACCTGTTCATCAAAGGTACCTCCCCGAATCACCCTTGAGGAAGTCAACCTTGCATTCGTGAGTGGTACCTCTAGTACCCAGTTTTTAATCATTCCGTTAAAGTTATTCTATGATCTTACCTTCACTTCCCAAGTTCGTCCATAACCGCGGACACGGCTTTTCGAAAAGATTTAACCCTGCAGGGGTGCACTGTGTTTACCTTCGGTACCGCCCGGCTCATTGCCTACGCTTAGCTCTCTACCGGGGAAAGCCGGCTGAGTGGGAACGGTTACAACCTTTACCTTGCTTGAGACTAACCCAGGATCATCAGTGGCGGTAGGACAAGGGGTACCTCCAGCACCCTGTCCCGCGGCCACTTATTTTCCTGACACCACCATCCTCATCTCAGTCTTGGCCGCCATCCTAACACACACGCAAATGGAAAACCAAACTAGAGGACCCTCGGCTAGTCCGCCACAAGTTAGTCGATCGACGGGGGTTCCATATAGCCCACCGAAAGGAAGCGCGCTCAGTCTTGGTTCAAGAGGTAAAGAACTCACACCTAGGCGAGAGTGAGACAAAACACCACCATACCAAGTGGCCTCTCATCCCCACCTTTAAGCATTTTATTACCTGTCACCACAAATTCTCCACCATCATCTGAACACTTCAACAACCTGTTTCCAACATGAAGTATCCATCGGACGGCTAAGCATTTAACTAAGCATGGCTAAGCATCAACATTGCATATTTAATTATTTCAGGCCCACAATACAATCCTATGGATAATAGGAGGGGAAACAGGTAATTGGCATCGGAATCTTAATGCAACTATAGGATACTCTAATCCAATAAAAGTGACATTTGGAACCGCATGCAATATTATAGTGGAGAAAATATTTGCGGAAACATAGGATAAGATATGCTCAGAGGGGGATTACGCTTGCCTGGTTGAGCGGAGGAGTCAAACTGCTCGTCGGAGTAATGATGCTCCACTCCGAACTCGTGATCTACCGGAGAGCAAACAACACCGGAAAGCAAAAACAACAATCAACACATGGCAATTGTGCAATGCATACAAAAATGATGACATGACATTTTAGATGCAACCTAGAAGCATTGAACAGGACCAATAAGTTAAATGGGGTCCCCATTATATTTATTGCATTATTTGGGAATAAACCCCATATTTAAACTTAGTGATTATAGTTACTACTAGAGCACATTATTGTAATTGTGATCAATTATGCATGATGACGATGATTTTAGGTAGTTCACACTTTTCTGAACATTTTGGTATAACAAACACAATTTTCCGATGTCCCGATAAAAAGTTATCACTTTTATAACTTCCCCTTTAAAAATAATTGCTTTTAATTATTTTAATTCCAACGATAAATAAACTAGTTACTCGACTCGAGGACGAGGGATGAACTAGTAGGAATCATCGAGGATCGATGTCCCTAAGTGTGCGAGGGAGTAGCCGGAGGCATGTGCTAGAGGGAGAAAAAGGAAAAAGGAACTCCTAAAAAAAAGACAGGCAGGCCGGCCTCCAGCCCGGTTGGGCCGGCTGGCAGGCCGGCCTCGTAACATAGCCACCCGGCCGTCTGCCCGGCTTGGGCCGGCAGAGAGGCTGGCTTTGGGCCCGAGGGGACCGGCCTGTGGCCCGGCTAAGCCGGCTCCACGTCCGGACTGCGCGAGGCGACAGCGCCGTGCTGGGCGCACTCCGGCGAGGACACGGCGAGAGAGGAGAGGGGAAGGAACGGAGGGGCCACGGGGTGGTTTGGGAGCTCACCCTGAGCGTGCTATGCAGCTCCGCGAGGACGGGGTGGTCGAAGATGAACCGGAGCGGCGGCGACGAACTCGCCGGAGCAGCTTCGGGCACGGAAAGGAATCAAACGGCGCGGCGGATTTACGTCCTCCCGCCTCGATTCCTCTGGCCAGGATGGAGAGGAGGGCACGGCGCAACTGGGGATGGTCCTCGATTTGCTTCGGAAGCCTTCAAACGGCGGCGACGAGCTCGGCAAGCTCGGGTGGTGCCGCGGCCATGGAGGGGACAGAAAAGGGAGAGGAAACGGGGAAAAAATCAGCGGGGATAGAGTAGTGCGGCTCGTGGGGGTGCTCTCCTTCTCTTCACGAGGTCCAGGGGGAGCAGGGGAGAGCACGGCGCCGAGCTGGTTCGGCGGGAGCGTGTGCTTCCGGTCGCTACAGAGGAAGAAGAAAGCCAAATTGCAGAGAGCCCCCTGGCCCAATTTGCTCCATCACAGATTGGTCCTCTCCAGTTCTTTTTTAATTCCAGCAGCTTTTCAGTAATTTTATTAGAGCACTAAACCATTTTTGAAAATTGTGAGATTATTTGGGTAGCCTCCCCATATTGAGTAGAAGCTACACAAAAATTGGCAATTCAAAATAAAAAGTTTGGAACAACATTTGTTCATTGGAATTATATTAGGGCATTTTGCTAAATTCTTAAAGGTTGCTCCTTTTGGAAAATTAAAAGAAAGTGCAAAATATTGTTGTGAAATCTTGGAACTCCCTTGACAAATATAAGATGCCAAGATAACTTTGTTTTGCAAGTTTGAACACTTCCATCGATTTGGATTTGTAATTGAAACAGTTTGGCATTTGTTTTTAAACGGTGCCAAAACCATTTGTGTGTTGTTTAGCAAGTTGAATTTGGATGCCATGATGCAATGCAACACAAAAGCGAAAATTTTACTCGGGTTTTTTTAGGTTTCCGAACTTTGGGCTGTTACAGCCTGGAGCCTCGCCGAGGTTCTGTAGTACTCGACGCCTCGCGTGGGAGTCCTCGCGAGGGTGGCGCGGAGATGCGCCAGGACTTGGTGGTTTTCCGGGCAGGAGGGGTCCTCCCGAGGGAAAAGTCCCTCTCGAGGCCCCTTAGGCTGAGCATCTGGTCCTTAGCAGAAATACTCAGCAGAGTGAAGAAACCCTCGCGAGGTAAAAGTCCCTCGCGAGGCTCGCCAGGCCGAACGCCTGGTCCTTAGCAGAATTTCCCGCGGAGCGTCGAGGGCTGTGGCAGGCCGGCCCATGGTACCCCGGTTTCCACTGGGCCGACATAGTTCAAGGAAACACACGCACAGAGAGATAAATGGGACTCATGCAACCAAGAAGTGAGCTAAAGAACCATATGATCCTAGCGAAGACTATAAGCTCGTGTTGCACAAGTACAAGGAGAGCCACTAGCTCGATTGCAATTTATTGGTGGGCTACAAGATTTGCACAAAATGTACCACCTACAAGATGTTCATCGAGCTTGCGCTTCCTACAAGAGATGTGGCAAGTGGTGTTTCTTCTTTTCTTTTCTCTTTTGATTTGGCACTTTTTGCTTCTTGTCTCTTTTCTCTTTTGCTTCTTTTCTCTTTTGCACACCCACTTCTTTGATGCCAACACAAGATATATGATATATGAACTAGTGCATGTACTTTTGCTCGGAAACTACACGGTGCAAATGTGCAAAGCCCAAGCAATCATCAAGAGTTAGCCTCAAAAGGACATGGTAATCGCAAAGATATAGTGTAGCTTTCAAAGGAATGGCAAGGGGTAAAGGTTGGCGATGTTATACCTTTCGTCGATGTTCTTCACCCTTTGTTATAGAAGCTTCGTGCTTCCCCACGGATTTTGGTGGTGGTAGATGATGGAGCAACCGCAATGGTGATGTAGGCCTTGATCGTAGCTTCGAAACGAGCCAAAGAACACCAAAAACGGAATCCAAATGCAAAAGATATGGCCAAAACCGTATTCCAGAAATTCTAGTTTTTAGTAAGGGCGGTAGTACCGCACGTGGTCCGGTAGTACCGGGTCGGGTCGCTGTTCGTGCCCGAGACGCGAAAATGCGCGATTTTGGCGGAAAAACGGCTCGAAAATGGCCAAATCGAAGGGGAAAACGATGGAATTAGGCTATGAAAACGCAAAGGAAGGTAGATCAACTAGTTAAGCAATAGATCTATGGATCAAAACCTGCAAATACGCACTCAAATCTCATATCAATCCAAAAGCAAATTGGGGCTATTTTTGGTGGAAATTTTCGAATTTCTCAAAATCAAAGAAAAATTTGGTGGATTTGTGGGGGAAACAAAGTCAAATCCGTGGCAACCTGTGCCCTGATACCATATGGTGAAGTTAGGACTTCTAGGGTGGCCCGATCTTCACGGATTGATGATGGAGGTGGACGAACACACGCAAGAACATGGGGAAAGACGAAGAACACCAAGAAATACAAGAACACACACGATACAAGGACCGTTTCCCTTACCGGTCGGTCCAACCGGCCCAATAGAATCCACACAAGGGTGGGAGATCGGCAAGTAGATACAAGAAGGGATCTTGGATGGTTGTTTCTCCAACGGTCAACCAAACCGCTCCAATAAAGTCACCCGAAGATGAAAGATTGGCAAGTAGTCAAACTACAAGTAGAGGTCTTGAATCCACTAGAGGGATCTTCTCCACAAGGGGAGGAACCATCCCCACAAGGGTAGGAAGGAGACCATCTTGAGGTAGGGAGCACCGCTCTACTCTAATCTCAAAACATAGTCTATCCTAGATCTGAGATGGGGAACTCCTATTTATAGTGTTGACTAAAGGGGTAGGTGGGTGGATAAGATTACAAGGCACATGGGCCTTTTCAGCACACAGGCTCACCCACGTCGGTAGTACCGACTGGGGTCCGATAGTACCGGGCCAGTACCAGGTCACTTCCGGGATAAAACTTGGCAATCCCAGTAGGTCCTGGAAGATCCGGTAGTAGACGCGGTAGTGGGCCGGTAGTACCGCACCGGCAAGTGGCGGTAGTGCCGGGGCGGCAGGACGCGGTAGTATCGGTGTGGGTAGTCGCTCCTGCAGGTGACACGTCAGACGGTGGGCGGTAGTACCAGGGCATGTCCGGTAGTACCGCCTGATGAGGTTTCTTCTTCCTTCTCCTCTTCCAAGCCACCGTCTTGTCGGGCTTCATTCCTCTTGTACCTTGGTCATCCACTCGTGTATCCGTAGTCGTCTTGGCAAGCCTAGTATCATCAAGGGACGGAGGATGAGGTAGTATACCATCCAAAAGGGTGGAAAATGAGCTGTTGAAAAGGAATGAGTTCACCTTTGATATCCGTGGTGACTTGTGATGTGTTGGAATGCTTGACATGGTGATGGTCCTAGGTTGGGCTACATCACCCTTCCCCTCACACTGGGACCGGGTACATGCATTACGTCATTATGTGTAGCGGTGTAGAAGGAGCATTTGAATGGTTGATAATTCTCTATTTTTTCTTTTCTGTTTTGAAGGGAGGTTGAAATTTTTCCCTGGCGCTAAATCGGGATATCGAAATTTTGAGAACATTTCAGACAGGTCGGTCCTCCTCACCTACACATATTCCTTCCTTTAGCAGGCTTCTACCCTCAACATCGATCCTCATTACCGCGCTTCTTCCCCAACTCCCCACCCCACCCCACCCCCCCACACACATCGTTCCTCGCCATGTCTGCCAAGCAAATGCTCGGAGGAGAAGATGATGTGGTAGCTTCCCCGCCGTTGTTTCTTTACCAGGAGACCGAGGTTACCTTGACTATTTTACCTTCCTTTTAGCGGCAATGCTCAGACTTAGATCTCTTACTCCCTTTCACAGAACTGTACATCCTTCTCCTCACGTCCACTTCAAGCTCCCCAGCCATCGAAAAGGTTAGAGCTGCTGGGGATAGAGGTAACTCGACTCTTTTACATCCCTTTTACCAACAATGCTCGTCTTGTTTCTCTTAACACATACTCGTCGATTAGTGGAAGAAGCGGGTCACCGAGATTACTGTAACTCGCTTGCCATCTTGTTTCCCGTAGTGCTCGGACATATATCGATTTGTTACCTTTCGCAGGAGATGGTCCAGTTGGATTTGTTGGGCCTCCAAGTGCAGAGGTTTGTAGAACAGTAGCAAGTTTCCTTAAGTGAATCACCCAAGGTTTATCGAACTCAGGGAGGTAGAGGTCAAAGATATCCCTCTCAAGCAACCCTGCAATTAAGATACAAGAAGTCTCTTGTGTCCCCAACACACCTAATACACTTGTCAGATGTATAGGTGCACTAGTTCGGCGAAGAGATATTAAAATACAAGTGATATGGATGATTATAAGTGGTAATTGCAATCTGAAATAAAAATGGCAGCAAGCAAACATGTAGCAGAACTGGTTGTAAACGGTGTTTCAATGCTTGGAAACAAGGCCTAGGGATCATACTTTCACTAGTGGACACTCTCAACAATAATAATATAATTGAATACATAGATATTTCCTCTTCACTATGCTACAACGAATTATTCTCTCATTGGATAACGAACACCAATCCACTGTGTAGGGCTGCAAAGCACACCTTAAAGTCGCATTCCACATCTAGGGAACCCCAATGTCACTTGAGCGCCCCAAAATAGTACTAAACAAACACCACAATTTCATAGAGACATCCAACACAAATATAACTCATGGTAAGTATTCCTGTAATCTTTAGCCTAAGAATCACACACGGTGCGCACACTGTCAACTTCGCACCGTGGACAAAGGTGATTCCGGAGTTTACATTAATAAAACCACTCAAGTAGCATATAAGATAATGAAGAGTAACATCTATGGATTCAACTAGATTACAAAGCTCATGATCACATAAAGATCACACCATGGGAGAGAGAGATAAACCACATAGCTACCGGTAGAGCCCTCAGCCCCGATGAAGAACTACTCCCTCCTCATCATGGGAGGCAGCAACGGTGATGAAGATGGCGGTGGCGTCGATGGAGATGGCTCCGGGGGCAATTCCCCGTCCCGGCAGGGTGCCGAAACAGAGACTTCTGTCCCCCGAATTAGGGTTTTTGGTGGCGGCGGAGCTACGGAACTCTTCTGGAGAAATCGTCGATTCTTTTAGGGTTTGCACCGCGGAGGCAATATATAGTCCAAAGGGCGTCGCGAGGCGGTGACCGAGGCGGCCACACCACACCACGGCGCGGCCCCCCCTCTGGCCGCGGGGCCATGGTGTGGGCTGTGGGCCTCCCCCAGACTTGTCCTTCTGGCTCCCGGAGTCTTCTGGCGTTTTAGAATTTCTGTAATTTTTTCAGATTTTTCTGAGCACTTTCATTTTTGGACCTTTTCTGCAATGCACAGACATAATAAACAGAAACTGGCACTGTGGCATCTTGTTAATAGGTTAGTCCAATAAATGTCATAATATGATATAAAGTGCATATAAAACATGTGATATTGATATAGAACAACATGGAACATCAAAATTATAGATACGTTTGAGACGTATCAAGCATCCCCAAGCTTAGTTCTACTCGTCCTCGAGTAGGTAAACGATAAAACAAAATTTTTGAGTGACATGCTACCATCATAATCTTGATCAAATAGTATTGTAAAGCACATGTTATGAATGAAGTGATCCAGGTCAATGGTCTATAGTTTGCTAGCAAGTAGATAATGAGCAAACAACTGAATCATATAAGCAAAAACTTTTCATGAATAGTACTTTCGAGACAAGCATCAAAGAGTTTTGCATAAGAGTTAACTCATAAAGCAATAGATTCTAAGTAAAAGGTATTTAACCAACACAAAGGAAGATTTAAGCTTCAGCAATTGCTTTCAACTTTCAACATATATATCTCATGGATATTTGTCAACACAAAGCAATATAATAAGTGCAATATACAAGCATATAAAAATTGTTGCACCAAAGTTGACACTAGTGTTTGCTTCTGAGATAGAAAGAAGTAGGAAAACTGACTCAACATAAAAGTAAAAGAAAGGCCCTTCGCAGAGGGAAGCAGGGATTAAATCATGTGCTAGAGCTTTTTAAGTTTTTGAAATCATATAGAGAGTAAAAATAAGTTTTGGGAGGTGTTTGTTAATTGTCAACGAATCAGAAAATGGAAAGTACAATATGACCCCTGCCAACCAGACTTTTAAGAGCGGCTCCCATGAAGGACGTTATTTCTACCAGCAAGGCAGATCATCCCTCTTTCTCTTTTGTTTACACATGCAGATATTTCACTGTTTGTCATTGCTTGACTGATAAATCAGGGCAAAAATGTGAAGAGAATTAAGCGGTTAAAGTTGTAATTAATTGGGACTGGGCACCCCATTTGCCAGCTCTTTTTGCAAAATTAATGGATAAGCGGATGTATATGCCGCTAGTCCGGTGGTAAAGTCTGTTTGACAGTTGACATAAAGACATCCACCCCGTCCTCATGAGCTTGGTAAACATTGACACAAAAAGGAGTAATAATTTTTGAATAGTTTAAAGGTAGCACATGAAAAATTTACTTGGAATGGCAAGGAAATACCACATATAGGTAGTTATGGTGGACACAAATGGCATGGATTTTGGCTCAAGGTTTTGGATGCACGAGAAGCATTCCCTCTCAGTACAGAGTTTAGGCTAGCAAGGTTATTTGAAGCAAACACAGGATATCAACCGACACAGCAAGACTTATATGAAAACATATTGCAAGCATTATAAGACTCTACACTGTCTTCCTTGTTAACCAAACCCTTTTACTAGAAAATATCTAGACCTTAGAGATACCAATCATGCAAACCAAATTTCAACGAGCTTTACGGTAGTTCTTCATTAATAGGTTTTAACTACATGATACAAAAGCTTAAACATGAACTACTTGATAACTCAAAACAATTGACAAGTATCAAATTATCCAATACAGTGATCTACAAGAATATGTAAGCTTTTTCCATTATACCATCTACCACATGCAGCATTTTGTTCCAACCAAACACCAATCAATTTATTTCAACATAAACTCTCCAAACAATTATAAGTGAAGCAAGAGAGTACTTTCTTTAAAAGAACTAACAGCTCTGAATAAGAGATGCATGAAAAACAGGAGCTAAAAGCATAGCAATAGCTAGACAAGAATACTCAACAAGTATAAGTGAAGAATAGGAGTATTCATATGAAAAAGCGGAGCGTGTCTCTCTCCCAATCAAGAATGCTAGGGTCCAATCAAGTTGACCATAAGAAAAATAAAATACTGAAAATAAAAGCACACAGACGCTCCAAGTAAAGCACATATGATGTGAAAGAATTAAAATATAGTTTCACTAGAGATGACCTGATAAGTTGCTGATGAAGAAGGGGATGCCTTGGGCATCCCCAAGCTTAGACGCTTGAGTCTTCTTGAAATATGCTGGGGTGATCCATGGGAGCATCCCCAAGCTTAAGCTCTTCACTCTTCTTGATCACATTATATCATCCTTCTCTCTTGACCCTTGAAAACTTCCGCCACACCAAACTCAGAGTAATTCTCATTAGAGGGTTAGTGCACAATCAAAAACTCACATGTTCTATAAGGACACAAACATGACCGTTACTTTTAACATTAGCTACTGCCACTGATGTTATGTGAAGCTCTTCCACCCAAAAAAGAATTCCACTCAACACTAGTAAAAGAGAGTGCGAAAAATAAAAGACAGAATCTGTCTAAACAGAACAGTCCGTAAAGACGAATTTTTTCGAGGCACTTACGTTGCTCAGATCGAAAAAATCAAAACTAACGAAAGATGCGTACATATCTGAGGATTACGCACAAAAATTTGCAGATTTAAATAATTTTTCTGTGATTTTACAGAAGTAATACGGTGAACAGCAGAAATCTGTTCCTGCGCAGAAATCCAAATCTAGCATCATCTTTCTATTAGAGGCCCTACTTGGCACAACAATTCAAAAAAGTAAAGATACAAAGGGGTTGTTGCAAAAGTAAACAGTGTAGCGGACCTGCACTTAAAAACTGGCAACTTGGCTCTCATACCATCTGTAGCGGACCTGCACTTAAAAACAGGCAAGATCCCTGTGTATAGTGCAAACCCCTGGATCGATTCATTTGCACACACAGTCTAAGATGAAATATCACAACAAAGTATCAATTATTACACGTGGATCCTGTACTTAGAAAAATATTCATTACAAATTGCATAGCACGAAGCTAGCTTTGAAAGAGTAAAGCAGCGAAAATAAAAGTAGCAGTGAGTCTCCATCATCTTCATGTGCCACAGGCGAAACATGTTGGTTGTAGACTCGAAACTCTTAAACGAAACCTCACTCATCATCTGAACAACCTGCAACAGAAAAAATATTGCAACAAGGTGGGTCAGAACCATATAAAATGGAACTGGCAAGTGACACTCTGTGGACTCATAGTGGAATAACTCTAATAACCTATATGCATATTTAGGCTGGTGGAGTTTTGAAGGCTCTTTGCGTAAAGCAAGTTTTATCCTATAGTTTGGAAAACATTTTTTCAATCGAATTTCAATTGGGAAAACACCCATTTAATCACACGTGCACACTATGGCATCACTAGTCCATCCCTAGTGAGCCATGTGCCATCAAAATCAAAGTGAGGTAACACCGGCCTATCCCCAGTGCACCTTGTGGCATCACTAGTCTATCCCTAGTGATCCATGCCTCATCGAACTAAAATTTGGTAACACAAGTCTGTCCCCTGTGCACCATGTGGCAACACTGGTCTATACCCAGTGATCCATGTGGCATCAATAGTCTATCCCCAATGATCCATTTCAATGCTGGTCTATCCCCAGTTATCAATGTGGCAACACTGGTCTATCCCCAGTGATCCATTTCAATGCTAGTCTATCCCCAGTTATCAATGTGGCAACACTGGTCTATCCCCAGTGATCCATTCGAATGTTGGTCTATCCCCAGTTATCCATGTCAACAGTTGTCTATCCCCACTGAGCTTCTACCTTTGTTCACCCATCAACTTGGGATATGGAGATCTTCAACTTCTTCAACTCCAGTCGCTCGAACTTTCCTTGGAGTTCTTCAACTTCTTCAACCCAAGTCGCTCGAACTACTTGGAGATCTTCCACTTCTTCAACTCCAGTCGCTCGAACTTTCTTTATTAGAGTGGAACACACATTCTACTAACTCAAATATCTTAACATGATATTCAAGGTTCGTCTACAAGCATAGCTAAGCAACAACTACTACGTTGGTGTCTACTGAATCCGTTAATGTAACAAGAGTCTCCTAACTGGGTTTCATAGCATAGCATAATATATTACATATTCCAAATCATGCATTTTATAAAACTCTAATGCATAATAGAAAAGTAGTAGGTAATTTAGGAATGTGACACTTGCCTTTGAAAGTTGTCGTAGCTCACACACTCTTGTCAACAAGGAATGTTGCACTCCATTCAATCTATACATAGATATAACACAACAAACATTTCAACAATACATAGCATACCAAAGCAAACATGCATAATAAAGTCTTCACAAAATATTTGGTCAAGGGTTATCACATAATTCAATATGCAAAAAGAATTAATGTGGTGTTCCATAGGTCCTAATGGGTTGGCCTTATCAAAATTTATCACACATTAATTTGGTCAAAAGTATTTAACACAAATCAAATTTAAGGGTTTGACAAGCAACATTTTTAAAAGACTTTTAACACAAACTTAATTACAATAAATTAACAATACAATAAAATATGCTATGCATGAAATGTAATTAAAATAAAATAAAATTATTACACTAACTTTTCTAGTTTTAATAAATCATTCATGAAGCCAAAATGCAATTAAAACAATTTTTAATAACACCACTAAACAAAACAATTCCTAAAAAGGGAATAAACACCAAAAATAGTACTACTTTTAAATAAAATAATTTACAAATTAATGGGAGGGTCTCTCTGGCCAGGAGCAATTATTTATGAATTTTCTCAAAAAGAAATATATTTTAAAAGAGTTACTAGAATTTAAACTATGCCAAATATTACAATTAGAGTATATGATTTTTAATTCATAAAAATAATGCTCAAAATTATTTTATAACAGAAGAATAAATTTACACATATTCTAAGGTTTCTAAAACTATTTAAAATGAAAATTTTGAACTTATAAATTTAAAGATATGACAAATTTACTCAAATTGTCCATTTGCAATTTGAATCAATTTAAACTACTCAAAAATGATAAATAACAGAACAAAAATAATCTACGGGTCAGGGGCTTTCCAAGGATATTTTATTTACAAATTTTGGACATACCAATTTATATCTATTGTCAAATTTACTCAAAACATTCATTTGCAATTTTAAATAAATGTGAATTACTCAAAATTGAGCCTCTGATTTTTAAATCAGTTTAAAAATATCCAAAATTAATTTCTAACAGTGGCTAACTATTCTACAGATCCAAAGGTTTCCAAAAATATTTTATTTGCAAATTTTGGATTTATGGATTTAAAGATATGTCAAAATTACTGAAATCACACATTTGAAATTTGAATAATTTAAACTAAAGCAAAACTAAAAACTAATAGTGCTAAAATATTCTACAAGTCTAGAGCTTTTCAAAAATATAAAGTTTGTAAAATTTGGCTAAACCAATAAAGAGATATAAAAGATCTAAGATACAGGGGCTTTTCTGCAAAACTGCCAATTAAATCTAAATCGAAAAATCATTTTCCACGTGGGCGCTGACTGGATCTGACGTGGCTGCTGACTGGGATGCTGACATGTTTAAGTGATTTGGTCTGGGCCGTTGGATCTGAGATCTACGGCTGAAATTCGCTCGTACCCCTTCGATCTAAATGATCTAATCCTGCGCGTCTAAACCAGATCGTCCGGCTGGAAGTGAGTTGACCTGAGTGTTGCGGCGGGTCTCGCCGGAGATGGAAGCGACGGTGGCCGGTGGCTCGGGTGGTTGTCGACGACGGCGTTTCGGTGATGCTCCTGGCACGGGAAGACCACGTCGAGGTCTGGCGCGTCGCGGGGAACTCGAAGGAGGTCACGGCGTCGACCTTTGCGTCCTGGAGCGGCGACGTGATGTGGACGAAGGCCCGACGACTCCGGTGAGCGTCGGGTGCGCTCGGGTTCGAGGTTTTAGCTGCAAAAAAAAATCGGAGAAGGGTCAGGGAGAGGCGCGCAAGCACGGTGAGTAAGGTGGAGGGGGCCTCGGGCTCTGGGGTTCGATTACCTCGCCGGAATCGAGAAAACACGGCGGCGGTCACCGCGGCTCCGGTGAGAAAATTTGACGGCCTGGGGGCATGATTTGCACGGGAGCGAGAGGGGAAATGTAACATCCCAAAATTATTATAATTATTATTAGTCCAAAAATGTGGGCCAACAAAAACTTTGTTAATTTATGTGTGTTGATTGTATATTGTTGCTTGTGATGTGTTTGCTCTAATTAAAAACTTGAAGAAAAGAAATAAAACAAAAGTTAAACTAGAAAATCATGTGACAGATTTCAATCCGATGGAATTCGGTCGATTTCGAGTAGAATCAAGCAAGCCATTGCCTCCATTCGATCTCTCGCATCTCTCCCAAGTCCCTAGCTCGCCAGAACCGGAGGAGAGCAAGCGGAGACCGCGCGCCGTGGTCGCCACCGGCGACGCCGCACTGTGCCGTGGCTGCACTGTGGCCGGCATCGAAGGAGGGCACCGTGTTGGGCCGCGCCATGCCGCTCTGTCTCCCCTCACCTCTCTGCTCCCTCTCAACGCAACAAACCGCCCAGCCGGAACCCGCACCCGCAGGTTTTTGCCGTGCCTGTGCACGCCGAGCGCCGCCCGAGCACGCACACGGCCGTCCCCCACTCCGAGCAAGCACAGCTCGCCTCCACGCATCCAACCTTGTTCCCTTCCACCCCAGCACCGTAGCCGCATCGCACCGCCCCCTATGGCGAGCTCTCTCTCCCCCTGGACCGCTCCTGCACCCAGGCCACCATGGACCGGCCTCCGCCTTTATAAGCTCACCCCGAGCCCTCTCGTCTCTCCACACTCCACCACTGCCTTCCTTCACCTCCACACTCTCCCTGTGCACCGCTAGGAGAGCAGGCACGCCGTTGCAGCAAAGCTCAGCCGTGGCCGCACGGCCAAGTGCTGCCGGAGCTGAGGTAGGAGACGACCACGGCCGAGCCGTGCTGCCCTCTCTTTCTCTCCTCTCTGGCCCGCACTCCCATCTCCATTAGCACTGCACTCATCCGCCTCTCTTTCCCCTTTGATTCGTGCCCAGGAGCGACGCAGGAAGCTCGCCGGAGTCCGTGCTGGACCAAGGAAGCTGCGAAGCTCGTCGCCGACGCTAGGAGCCTCCCCAGCAAGCACCCAGAAGCTTCCCCGAGCCTCCGCCATCGTTCTGCATCATCTCCACCAACCCCAAGCCACCCTAGGTGAGCCTCCGACCACCGTAGCTGTCGCCAGCACGGCGGCGCCGCCCAAGTGTGGTCGTCGCTGATGCTTTTGAACCTGAGCCGTTAGATCCTGGATCAACGGTAGCATACCCCTTCGTTTAGATAAGACGCTGACAGGTGGGACCCGCTGTCAGTATTTTAAACATTATCCAGAGCGCGAGAATTTTCGGTTGAGTCGCTGACGAGTGGACCCCACCCGTCAGGATCCTCAACATTATCCAGAACAGAAGATTTTCTAATTTAGTTTTCTCTGGAATTTCAGTACTGGATATAACTTAGAAATTCAATATCTCGAGATTTATAAATCCAAATGTTCTGGAAAGCTTATGAAATTGTTTAACCAACCCAAGTGGTTTCATTTCATTTAGATAAATAATAAAAATGTATTATTAAAAATGCCACAGAAGGTTTTAAAACTAAACTTGTTTGTTTCTGATACACTATTAACCCAAATAATTTCAAACCAATTTTGTTAGCTTGGTACTGTGATCTATTAGCTTCCCTAATTTTGGTAGAATTAATTAAGCAATATTAATTGTTTAGTATAAAGTTGAGGTTAGAAAACCCTTCTGCACTAAAACAATTATAGATATTTAATGATCAACCCAAATGAATTAGGACCAATTTTGTTAGGTCACATTTAGTCATGGTCATTTACCCATAAAAGTATTTAATTTTAGGATCAACAGAACTTGGTTTGTAGCTAAAACTTGATTATTAAGTTACTGGATAAAAACAATTATTTAGGGAGTTTGGTAACTCCAATTAATCCAAATCCAATTGTGTTGTCTTCTACACATCAGTAGCTATCTGTAGACATTTAGTTTGTATTTTTGTGACCAACAGAACTTGAGTTGTGTAATTAAACATGTTCAACTAGTTTCTGCCATAATTAAGACCTAAATAAATAATGGTTAATTCAATTAAATTGAAACCAAATTGTGTTGCTTAATGTGTGCAGTGGCTATTTAGAGCATTTAAGATTGTAATGTTGTGATGTTGATTGAGTAGGTTAGTGATTGTTTGTATTTGTTTGTTTATTAATTAGACGAGAACGTTGTCGGATTTATCGAGGAGGGAGAATTTGTTGAACCTGAAGATCAAGACCAAGGTCACTTTGTCGAGCAAGGCAAGCTACTCTCTGAGCTTGCACCCCAAATATATGCATCTACTTTGATAACATGATTTACTCTTAAGGCAAAGATTTTTAAAACCTTTTGAAAAAGTATATGGAAATTATTTTGCCACCCTATGTAGAAGTATAAGATGGTTTATATCAAATTATAGGATGGGAAAAATAAATATTGTTTACTCAAAACTCCTTTGAAAATACTTGTGTGGTTATGGAATGCCGAGATGTCGGTGTTGAAGTGGAGAAATGGAGATGTTTATGAAAAATGCACAGTGTGTCCTTGTACTTACGTCAACCAGCCGATACTCTGTGCGACCACATTTACCCACATATGGGAAAAGGGCGTAGTCATATAATTTGCTCATATTAGTATGGGAGGCCTCATCGACGGAGATGACTCCGTTATGCATGAGGGGATGGTTTGGTGACCTACCCCTGACCTGGGTCCTCGCTCAAACTCTATGGAAAGATAAGGAGGAGGATTGAAGACCTCACCATGGGGTCGCCGGGGAAAACTATGAGTCCTCACACTTAGATTCCGACGGGCTGGGTTAAGTGTTGATGGAAAGTGTCATATGGGCAGGGACCTATACTAGCATGAGCAAAGGACAGGCTATGGTCGGTGACTCAACTTTGCATACACCATGTATGGCGAAACGTGGCTGACACGATGAGTTACCGGATGGGTGTGGGAAAAGCGTGCTACCTCTGCAGAGGGTTAAAACTATTCGAATAGCCGAGTCCTCGGATATGTACAGTTGGGAGGCCCTACTTTGACCATGTGCAAGTTTTGAAAAGAATTGAGTTTTAAAAAAGAAAATGAAGTGGAGAATGTTTCATACACCTATACCAACGGATCGGTATGAGGTTGTTGGAGGAAAGTGGACCATGACGGGCTATGGTCGGAAAAAGGAGGAGTTTTGGAGAAACAGATAAAATGGTGATTTTATTTAAAGATAGTTATAAAATTCTTCTTACCTTTTTCAATAAAGATATAGAGATGTTTTAAATAAATAAAAGTCTGAAATTAAAATAAAACTAGTGCATACTCATGTTGGGGTAGTTTGCGAGTACAATCAAATGTACTCATGTTGGTTTCGTCCCTGGCTATTGTCTTAGCCAGACTTCGAGAAGCACTACGCCGAGGAGGAGTATGGCGACTTCTATGCAAACTAGGGATCTCCATAAGTCAGCTGCCTGTCGGGTCGTTGTTAGAATTTGATGTCTACTACGCCGTAGCTTCCGCTGATTATTTTGGTTTGGCCCATAAAGGCACCTATGTAAGACTTGGTCTAAATGACCATTTATGTAAGACTTTAATTCGGTATTGTAATGGATGTAAACTTCGCTATTCAGTTCGGATTATGTGCAACGACAGACTGATCACGGGATCACTGTGGTAAGCATAATCGGGTATTTCGGACGGCTAGTCCGGGGTCCCCACAGGAAATTGGGAGGAGAGGCTGGGCTTCTTATAGGGCAAAACATGGCAAGGAATAATGGCGTTAATCGCCCGAAATCGCGCGGCGAATTTCTCGGCCGAAATGGCCGTGTTCAACGGCTGGAGGTTGAAGGTGAGCTCGGGCTGATAGGTGGGTCCCACCTGTCAGGGATTTTTCTTTTTCTTTTCTGTTTTTCTTATTTCCTTTATATCTTTTGTTTTAAATATCCAAATCTAGTCAAACTTGTTTCTAAAAATTTCTAAAAACAATATCTATTATTTAAAACATTCAAACACACTTTCCCAAACATTTCAAATTTTGAAAATTTCAAAATATATTTAAATGCAAATTGGACACTATATGTCAATTTTAAAACTAGGGTTTTAATAATTCATTTTGGCTTAATACAATTCTTAGAAATACCAAAAATAATAATACTTAATATACCTTATATTATACTAACTTTTATATTACAAAAGTCATAAAAAAAATTATGTTTTAAGTTTGATAATTCATTTTAAAAACAAATACTCATTTTTATTATGGGCTTTATAAATACCACAAATGTAAATATTGGGAGAAATCTATTTTAAGCTTATTTTATTTAATTAGATATAATTGATTCAAAACCAAATTTTAAAAATAGAACAAGCTTTAAATAAATAACTTAAGCACTTTGCCAATAAGATTTTAGGGTTTAAAGAATTAGCAAAAAGTTAAATATTTAAATCAAATAATTGGAATAAGACATTTTATGAAATGAAGTTGTCTTTGAAAATTTTAAATCACCTTGCCAAAAATGTTGGGGTTTATGAAATACTTTGGATATTTAAACTATTAAAGTTTTTAAAGATGACAAATGTCTTTTATTATTTGGTTTCTATTATAATTTGAATGTTTTCTTTTAATAAAAACAAAATTTTCAATTTTTAGTGATTTTCAAACATTCCAAAATATTGGGATGTTGCAGACTACCACCCTTAAAAGTAATCTCGTCCCCGAGATTCGAAGAGGCTAGAAAGAAAGATGGGTTTTGGATCTCCGGGTTTAGGCAACTGGGTTTGAATTATCTGGGTGGGCTACCACCCTTAAAAGAAACTTTTGTTAGTAGTCTAGAAATCTTGTCTTCATCTCTTGGATACGGTTTCATCGTCCTTAATTTTCCGGTATAGCATGGATGAGTAGAGATAGAAAGGTTCTAAGGAAGAATACTACCCCAAACACAACAGATCAAGGCAATTCTTCTTACAAACAATATCTAACAAACATCAAGCAACATAGTTCAAACACAAACAAACAATCTAGTATTGTCATGCCACCTAAGTTGGTATGATCAATACGTTGTCACGTTATCGTTGTTCTAATTAAGTGGTGGTCTCTAGTCTATGTCCTTCTTGAGTGCTTCAAGTTCTTCTTCATCTTTCTTCAAAATCTTCTAAGTGTTTGAGCTATGAATCTGAGTTCTTCAATGGTCTTCCACGCATGTAGTGCTTCGTGTTGAATCGTAACATTCCATATGAAGTATCACACTCATACTTCAAGGACATGGTCATCACCAAATATGTCTTGATTGATACAAAGAGGTAGGTCATCTAGAACAAGAGAAGATATTTTCAGAAGGTTCGACACTAGATGAGAGTACGAGAAAATAAAATGATTTTTTTTAGCAAACTTAATAAAAATAGATTTTCAATCCTTTGGTCAAACCTATTTCTATCCAAACCAAGGGTTTCGAACCTACAGGCAACTTGGCTCCCATACCATCCGTAGCGGACCTGCACTTAAAAACAAGCAAGATCCTTGTGTATAGTGCAAACCCCTGGATCGATTCATTTGCACACACAGTCTAAGATGAAATATCACAACAAAGTATCAATTATTACACGTGGATCCAGTACTTAGGAAAATATTCATTACAAATTGCATAGCACGAAGCTAGCTTTGAAAGAGTAAAGCAGCGGAAATAAAAGTAGCAGTGAGTCTCCATCATCTTCATGTGCCACAGGCGAAACATGTTGGTTGTAGACTCGAAACTCTTAAACGAAACCTCACTCATCATCTGAACAACCTGCAACAGAAAAAATGTTGCAACAAGGTGGGTCAGAACCATATAAAATGGAACTGGCAAGTGACACTCTGTGGACTCATAGCGGAATAACTCTAACAACCTATATGCATATTTAGGCTGGTGGAGTTTTGAAGGCTCTTTGCGTAAAGCAAGTTTTATCCTATAGTTTGGAAAACATTTTTTCAATCGAATTTCAATTGGGAAAACACCCATTTAATCACACGTGCACACTATGGCATCACTAGTCCATCCCTAGTGAGCCATGTGCCATCAAAATCAAAGTGAGGTAACACCGGTCTATCCCCAGTGCACCTTGTGGCATCACTAGTCTATCCCTAGTGATCCATGCCTCATCGAACTAAAATTTGGTAACACAAGTCTGTCCCCTGTGCACCATGTGGCAACACTGGTCTATCCCCAGTTATCCATGTGGCATCAATGGTCTATCCCCAATGATCCATTTCAATGCTCGTCTATCCCCAGTTATCAATGTGGCAACACTGGTCTATCCCCAGTGATCCATTTCAATGCTGGTCTATCCCCAGTTATCAATGTGGCAACACTGGTCTATCCCCAGTGCTCCATTCCAATGTTGGTCTATCCCCAGTTATCAATGTCAACAGTGGTCTATCCCCACTGAGCTTCTACCTTTGTTCACCCATCAACTTGGGATATGGAGATCTTCAACTTCTTCAACTCCAGTCGCTTGAACTTTCCTTGGAGTTCTTCAACTTCTTCAACCCAAGTCGCTTGAACTTTACTTGGAGATCTTCCACTTCTTCAACTCCAGTCGCTCGAACTTTCTTTATTAGAGTGAAACACACATTCTACTAACTCAAATATCTTAACATGATATTCAAGGTTCGTCTACAAGCATAGCTAAGCAACAACTACTACGTTGGTGCCTACTGAATCCGTTAATGTAACAAGAGTCTCCTAACTGGGTTTCATAGCATAGCATAATATATTACATATTCCAAATCATGCATTTTATAAAACTCTAATGCATAATGGAAAAGTAGTAGGTAATTTATGAATGTGACACTTGCCTTTGAAAGTTGTCGTAGCTCACACACTCTTGTCAACAAGGAATGTTGCACTCCGTTCAATCTATACATAGATATAACACAACAAACATTTCAACAACACATAACATACCAAAGCAAACATGCATAATAAAGTCTTCACAAAATATTTGGTCAAGAGTTATCACATAATTCAATATGCAAAAAGAATTAATGTGGTGTTCCATAGGTTCTAATGGGTTGGCCTTATCAAAATTGATCACACATTAATTTGGTCAAAAGTATTTAACACAAATCAAATTTAAGGGTTTTGCCAAGCAACATTTTTAAAAGACTTTTTAACACAAACTTAATCTATCTATTATATTATTAAAACAACAAACAATTAACGGTAGAGATTTGTCACGCTAAAAGTAAGATGTATGAACGGTGCAGATTTATGACGCATGTCCTATACAAAGCAACGCACGTCGTATAACTGGACTCTTTCTAGGGTTTCCAATTTAAAAAGAAGGATACGGATGACTCGACCACGACTGCATGACGGCGCATCGGCCGGCGCCCGAGGCCTAAATCCCGATCGAGATTAGCCGCTACCTCTCATCGCCATGCATGTAGCAATTCTTGCATGCAAGGGCTCATCAATTAGCTGCAGGTCTCATGCATTCACCGACCAAATTTTCATCCAATTGATTATTGAGCTGCCGGTCATCCGATCTAGGCATGCATGATCATCCGATCTAGGCATGCATGCATGCAAAGCACAGCATCAGGTATCTTTCCAAAGAAATAGTAGCTTAGTAGCCACATTAGCTGTGCCGCGCCTATGAATTTGTATCATTGTTGCTGCACATCTCTTCTCCAATTATGTATTTCTAGGCAACATCGATTTCCACAGATAATTGAGTAGAGAGCGGTGCCGGACACCGTTGTTTCAGCCGGGATCAAAATAAGAATGACGATTAGATCCGGCGACCTGCACCGAATTACCAAAACCAGCGTCGACGATAGACGCATCTGATCGAAATTGCCACATCAAGCTTTAGGTCTCACAAACCAATACCTACGCCGTCGAATCTCAACTCCATGGATGTGAAGGCATGGCGTGATACGCGTTCACAGACATGGACCTGATCGATGTCGCTTTGCCGGACGTATAGTTATTCATGCATGCCACTCCGCGGCGTCAGCGAGGGCACGATTTGCCTTAGGCCACTTCAAGCGGGCAGGAAATCAGGATATATATATATATATATATATATATGTTGAGGTATGTAATCCTCTAATGTTATTTACTGTTTCGTACATACAATATTTGATCGTGTAAGATTAAAGCAGCTAGACATGTGTATGCCTATGAACTGAACTGAAGCCCACCGGCGTCCTCGACTCCATGGCCGTGGAAGCAACGCATGATATGCGTCACGGACAGGGATTTGCTTCACGTCGTGCTGCTGGTCGTGTAAGATGGTGCCGACTATTTGTAATCGATGGCAACACATATATGTATCCATGATGCCGGGCGGAACAAAAGCACAATGCAAACAAGCACGACATGTGACACTTCAACGTGGATTCACGGAAAAGTCCTTAATCGGAAAGGCTACCACAAATTCGTTCTGATCAACATGAGTAGCTGGAAACAACGACGAGCAAAAAAAGGCGGCGGGAGATAGGAGGCGAAGAATCGTCAATGGCGTAGTTACGATCGGAAAAGACCGCGTCGCTGCCGGTCTAGAAAAGGCCGTCGTCGACCATCATCGTAATGTCGATCGTCAACGTGCTGCAGAAAAGCCTAGAGAGGTGCTCTCTGCGCGGACAGGCTCCTCGAGACATGCCGGCCGGCCGCTAGCCAGGGTATGCACTCTGCTCTACAAGACAGTTTGGTTTAGAGGGCCAACTATGATTTGAGGTTGCCGCAAACATGGCATCGCGTTCTCCACCACTATGCAGACACGTGTTGCTGGAGTCGAATTTATTCTTATGGGGACAACTAAGAGAGCTGCAAAGCACATTCGAGAGAGGAAAATGCAGCGATATAGAGTTGAAGATTAAGGAGGATATGCGCACTGGATGTCCAGTGGCCGGCGACTCTCGGGACTAGGCCAGGCCGACAGCAGTGTCGCCTATATCATCGAGATGTTTGTTTCTTATGTTCAGAGTTCTATTAGTACTAATTTGCTCTACGTTTCCTGATATTTAGTTGTATATTGTTCAGAATTAGGCCTGAAAGTTGGATGATTGTTACTATGCTACGCTCATGTTTGTTACTAATGTTTAATCTGTATTGTAGCAGGGTCTTTTAGTTATAGGATCTTTCAGCCGCATCAATATTCCAAGAAATCATTTCGCGTTCTCCTCAACTTACTGCTGTGGCACATGTTTCTATTGTGATATTTTTGTCAACCTGAAGATAACTGTACTTCACGTGCTTCATGAGGAAATCATTTCGATAATTATATGGAGAAGCCAAAACTTCCTGCTATCTAACAGGTGCATATAAATTTTGATGCCACGGTGTCATCATTTAGTTTTTTACTGCATTTGCTTACATGAAAACTATGCTTGCATTCTTCTTGCCAAATATGTGCAGAACAGAAATCGGTGATGGTACAGTCATACTCAAATGGGCAAAATGAAATGGGACCTCAAACAAGGTGACCCTATGAGCACTAGAAAAAAACTGCTCTTGCATTGATGCGATGTGTGTGGAGAAAACAAGGAAAATTTATTATTTCCTTTTGATGGGGATCAATTCAAAACTCTTTCTTATTCTCCATGGTTTTCTTTGCTCTCGCACCAGGCCATTCCAGATATCACTGAGGATCCGAAGCAACCACCCGCACCAACACAGCTTCATTGGTTAAGAGGTGAACCCTCTTCTTCTTCTTCTTTGTGAAGCAGTTCGTGTATATGCCTGTAAAGTATACCAGGAGCGAGGTTTACAATTGTTCTTACTGGCAAACTCTCTTTTCCACTTATCTTTTTTGTAGTATTCATCTTGGTTTGTATAGCTTCTTTCTAATTTATGCCTATACTCTTAAATTGCAAGTGGGCAGCAGGGAAAATTAATATATGCAATATTTATTCTATTCACTATAAAGCTTCTTTTTCTGAAATTTAGCTACGGCCTGTACATTACCTTGGAAGCCTAAACAATGATGCTGTGTTTGGATGCACTGAATTGGGCTTGGTATTGGAGAATCTAGAATTGGGGCCTCAATTCTGGTGTTTGGATGTCCTAGATATTGGTGTCTGGAATTGTTGCCCAATTCCGAGCGCAGGCCCGCGCGGGGCAAATTAACCCGTGGCCCGATTCAGACCTCCCGACCTCCGTATTCGCTCTGAATCGAGCTTCTCCTGCCCCTGCTCCGTTCCCGTCGTCCGGCCGCCAGGTACCTCGCTGCCTACCCTCTCCCCCTCCGTTCCCACTCCGGCCGCCCTCCTCCGCCCCTCGCATCCCTCTCCCCCTTGGTCCCCTTCCCCCCTGGCTGCCCACTCGCCGCCCGCCTGATCTCCTCCTCGTCCCTCAACTCGTCCCCGTCTCCAGCACAGACTCGGCGGCGACCCTCGTCCGACGGCGGTGGCCAGAAGCAGGACGGCCGGAGCAGCTCCCCTCGTCAGCCCCCCTTCGACCCCCCCCCCCCCCCCATCTACACCGGCACGGCGGCGTAGCAGTTCCCCCACCCCCGACCCTCCTCCTCCTCGACCAAGCAGCAGCCGAAGCTCCGCACGCCACGGCCACGGTATGGATTCAATTTCTCCACTATTGAGCAGTAGCCATGCATGATTTGTAGAAGAAGACTGTACTAGCCCTAGTGATGCATGATTTGCTTTCAGTTTTTTCTGTTTTAGGTTGAGTTGTGATGCATAGTAGCATGAGTAGTAAACAGAGTACCGAATTGCATGATTTGTAGAAGGCATCAGTGCAGCCGGACAACAGATTATACTAGTATCTAGTGATAACTTTTTTCTTTTCTATTTTTTATTTACGTTTGTAGTCTGAATCTGATACATGGCTGCTGGCTTCTATTTGTGTAGATGGCTGCTTCAGGATCACATGTTGCTAGCACGGCACTTAAGAGGAAATCAGATGACATGCAATGATGCAAGTGCAACTATGAAAAACGCCAAAACCTGATGCATATTTGATTCTGTAGCATTTGTGGACCTATTTATTGTGGATATGTTTATCTGTCACCGTTTGTCTTGTATTGGTCATGTACTCATGTGTGTGTGCCTGCTTTCAGAGCAATTTATTTCTGTCCAGTACTTTTTTTGGTGTGTAATATAGGATACTTTGCATTATTTCTGTCACATGTGTGAAAAATAATATTGAGAAACATCTGAAATATACTGGTATATTTTCATTCATATTACAGAGGTTATATTGTTCAAAGTCACAAATACTCTCATTTCCACACATGTGACATCCAAACAGGATTTGGTATTCCATTGAAACCTGAATTCTATAGCTGAATACCACGCGCATCCAAACACTCTTTGTGGTATTCCATTGAATTGGTTGATTTGGTTTTCCATTGCCAATTCAATTCGGAGCTCAATTCACTGCTGTGTTTGGAAGGTGTGTCATTTCACTCATTTTAACGTGGAAGTAATTGGAACATGGAAGTAACGTGCCGATGGTTTATCACGTAGAATTGAACATGCATGGAAGCGATTGGAATCTAAAAATTACAGATTATTATAAATTATTGTTATATATTTTTATTTTTTAAATATACTCCCTCCATTTTTGAATTATAAAATGATAATTTGCATATTTCATTTTGGACCACGTACAAATTGAAATGAGTGAAATGACACACTAATTAAAATGTGTATATAAATAAGATACTCCCTACTATCAATAGAAGTGTCGGGGTTTTAGTTCAAAGTTCATAAAAAATGAACTAAAGTCTCGTCATTTTTTACGGATCAGAGGGAGTACAAAAAGATAGGATGTCTAATTTATTCAGAAGATGTGGATAGTATCCATATCAAAATAATACATTATGTATCAACATTTTTATATCAACGCTAGCCGCGCAATTGCGCGGGCCACCCAGCTAGTTACAATAAATTAACAATACAATAAAATATGCTATGCATGAAATGTAATTAAAACACAAATAAAATTATTACACTAACTTTTCTAGTTTTAATAAATCATTCATGAAGCCAAAATGCAATTAAAACAATTTTTAATAACACCACTAAACAAAACAATTCCTAAAAAGGGAATAAACACCAAAAATAGTACTACTTTTAAATAAAATAATTTACAAATTTATGGGAGGGGTCTCTCTGGCCAGGAGCAATTATTTATGAATTTTCTCAAAAAGAAATATATTTTAAAAGAGTTACTAGTATTTAAACTATGCCAAATATTACAATTAGAGTCTCTGATTTTTAATTCATAAAAATAATGCTCAAAATTATTTTATAACAGAGGAATAAATTTACACATATTCTAAGGTTTCTAAAACTATTTAAAATGAAAATTTTGAACTTATAAATTTAAAGATATGACAAATTTACTCAAATTGTCCATTTGCAATTTGAATCAATTTAAACTACTCAAAATGATAAATAACAGAACCAAAATAATCTACGGGTCAGGGGCTTTTCAAGGATATTTTATTTACAAATTTTGGACATACCAATTTATATCTATTGTCAAATTTACACAAAACATTCATTTGCAATTTTAAATAAATGTGAATTATTCAAAATTGAGCCTCTGATTTTTAAATAAGTTTGAAAATATCCAAAATTAATTTCTAACAGTGGCTAACTATTCTACAGATCCAAAGGTTTCCAAAAATATTTTATTTGCAAATTTTGGATTTATGGATTTAAAGATATGTCAAAATTACTCAAATCACACATTTGAAATTTGAATAATTTAACTAAAGCAAAACTAAAAACTAACAGTGCTAAAATATTCTACAAGTCTAGAGCTTTTCAAAAATATAAAGTTTGTAAAATTTGGCCAAACCAATAAAAAGATATAAAAGATCTAAGATACATGGGCTTTTCTGCAAAACTGCCAATTAAATCTAAATAGAAAAATCATTTTCCACGTGGGCGTTGACTGGATCTGACGTGGCTGCTGACTGGGACGCTGACGTGTTTAAGTGATTTGGTCTGGGCCGTTGGATCTGAGATCTACGGCTGAAATTTGCTCGTACCCCTTCGATCTAAATGATCTAATCCTGCGCGTCTAAACCAGATCGTACGGCTAGGAGTGAGTTGACCTGAGTGTGGCGGCGGGTCTCGCCGGAGATGGAAGCGACGGTGGCCGGTGGCTCGGGTGGTTGTCGACGACGGCGTTTCGGTGATGCTCCGGGCACGGGAAGACCACGTCGAGGTTCGGCGCATCGCGGGGAACTCGAAGGAGGTCAGGGCGTCGACCTTTGTGTCCTGGAGCGGCGACGTGACGTGCACGAAGGCCCAGCGACTCCGGTGAGCGTCGGGTGCGCTCGGGTTCGATGTTTTAGCTGCGAAAAAAAATCGAAGAAGGGTCAGGGAGAGGCGCGCAAGCACGGTGAGTAAGGTGGAGGGGGCCTCGGGCTCTGGGGTTCGATTACCTCGCCGGAATCGAGAAAACACGGCGGCGGTCACCGCGGCTCCGGTGAGAAAATTTGACGGCCCGGGGGCATGATTTGCACGGGAGCGAGAGGGGAAATTGGAAGGAGATGCAGGGCTTCTTATAGGGCAAAACATGGCAAGGAATAATGGCGTTAATCGCCCGAAATCGCGCGGCGAAATTCTCGGCCGAAATGGCCGTGTTCAACGGCTGGAGGTTGAAGGTGAGCTCGGGCTGATAGGTGGGTCCCACCTGTCAGGGATTTTCTTTTTCTTTTCTTTTTTTCTTATTTCCTTTATATCTTTTGTTTTAAATATCCAAATCTAGTCAAACTTGTTTCTAAAAATTTCTAAAAACAATATCTATTATTTAAAACATTCAAACACACTTTCCCAAACATTTCAAATTTTGAAAATTTCAAAATATGTTTAAATTCAAATTGGACACTATATGTCAATTTTAAAACTAGGGTTTTAATAATTCATTTTGGCTTAATACAATTCTTAGAAATACCAAAAATAATAATACTTAATATACCTTATATTATACTAACTTTTATATTACAAAAGTCATAAAAAAATTATGTTTTAAGTTTGATAATTCATTTTAAAAACAAATACTCATTTTTATTATGGGCTTTATAAATACCACAAATGTAAATATTGGGAGAAATCTATTTTAAGCTTATTTTATTTAATTAGATATAATTGATTCAAAACAAATTTTATAATAGAACAAATTTTAAATAAATAACTTAAGCACTTTGCAAATAAGATTTTAGGGTTTAAAGAATTAGCAAAAAGTTAAATATTTAAAATCAAATACTTGGAATAAGACATTTTATGAAATGAAGTTGTCTTTGAAAATTTTAAATCACCTTGCCAAAAATGTTGGGGTTTATTAAATACTTTGGATATTTAAACTATTAAAGTTTTTGAAGATGCAAATGTCTTTTATTATTTGGTTTCTATTATAATTTGAATGTTTTCTTTTAATAAAAACAAAAGTTTCAATTTTTAGTGATTTTCAAACACTCCAAAATATTGGGATGTTACAAACAGCTCCTTGACTCAAAAAGAAATGAAAAATTTCAGAAATAAAACAATGGGTTGCCTCCCATAAGCGCTTTTCTTTAAAGCCTTTTAGCTAGGCATGATAATTTTGATGATGCTCTCATATGTATAAGAGTTGAATATGAAAGAGCATCGAGAAGCAAATATCAAACACATTTAAGTCTAACCCACTTCCTATGCAAAGGAATCTTGTAAGAAAATAAATCAATAAAGCACAAAGTGACTAGCATAGGAAGGCAAAACAAGTGCAACTTCAAAAATTTCAACATAAAGAGAGAGACTTAATATTATTGAGATATATGAATCCATGTCTCCCTCTCTCATAAAACTTTCAGTAGCATCATTGATAAAATCCACAATATAACCATCACATGAAACATTCTTATCATGATCCATATGCATAAAAGTATCAATATTTTCCACATAAGCAAAGTTCTTCTTATTAATAACAATGGGAGTAGGATCATCATAAAGAACTCGAACATGATAGACAAGTTGTATATTAGAGGGATGGTTTTGGTAAATCCCTATAATTATGACAAGTTTCATGAGGATGATTGTAATTATAACCTATGTCATAGTTATCTTTATAATAATTATCAAAGACTGGAGGCATAGTATCATCATAACAATAGAATAGTTATCTTCCAAAGTGTGTTCATTTGTAAACATATCATCATCATTTTTACTAGAAGGAGAGGTCTCAAATATATAATCATCAGTAGCAAAAGGATTTTCAAAAACATCACTAGGAGGAGAGGTTTCAAAATATAATTATTACTAGCAAAAGGATTTTCAAACACCTCATCCCCAAGCTTAATGCTTCCATATCATCATTGGAAGGAACATGGATAGTACTAATAGTATAGCAATTATTAACATCATCATTTTCAGAATTGGTACCCAAAAGATTTTCAATATCAAAAGTAGTGTGCTTTTCCCAATCATGATCACTACTATAAGTAACAGGCATAGGATCATCATCGAATTCAGACTCATCAGCAACAACTATAATAGGAGCAACATGCTTAGGGGAAGATACCGTTTCCTCTCTCCTTTTACTCCTCCTCCTCTTCTTCTTCTTTCCCTCTTTAGGAGGGAGAGGCTTGAAAGGAGGCTTCACCACATACCCTGGTTTATTGTTAGAAACAATAGAAGAAGCTTGGGAGGATTCCTCTTTTTCATTAATAAGAGTAAAAAAACATTAGTCCTTTCATATTTTGGTAAAGTCGATCCATCTTTTATAATATTTTGTATGTAAGTGTTGGCATGGCAATTATTAACACAATAGAGATGACATCCATGCAACACGCTATTCATATCAAAAGCACTCATATCTAACGAAGAAGTTTTTCTTGATAACTCTTCACACCCCAAAAATAATGTAAGTTCATCATGCTGATTAGGAGTGATCATGTTATCACAAAAGTCTCTCGCAGTATCCTTATTAGAACCTGAGCATTGGAATTCGAAATGACCCTCTTTATAGCAAAGTTCACAAATAAAAGGATAGAGGGCACAAACTTTTTCAGCAAATCATTAGAGCCCTGTGCCACGTTCTAGTTTTTTCATTCCTATGATGGATACAATATTCTTCTTCGATTTGATTCTTTTCACAAGGTCTAAGTGCTCCACAAAAATTAACATGCTTATAAGAAATAGTATTTTCAGAAGTTTGAGCATGTTTATTGCAATCATTATAACAATTTCATTTTCATGCAAGTGTCTTTGAAAGGTTCATGATACATGTCCCAATTTTCTTTAGGAACATTAATATGAGAAGCAAAGGCTCTACAATAATCAACAATAATTTGAGATCAAGACCATATTTAGCACTAAGCTCATGAAAACTAGCAGTTTCAGCGAAAGACTTAATGCAATCATACTCATAGTTTATACCTGATTCTTTACCTTTGTCGTTCTCCCAATCTTCAGTATTGCTTGAATTGTTTCAAGAAGATCCCACTTAGCTTCAACCTTCTTACTTGTGAAAGAACCCTCTGAACAGGCATCTAGATAATCCTTGTAATGACCTGAAAGCCTTGCATAAAAATTAGTAACAATTATTTCCTCAGGAAGCCCATGGTTAGGACATTTGAGTATTAATATTTTCAGTCTCCCAAGCTTGAGCAATGCTTTCTCCATCACGAGGACAAAAATTATAAATGTAATTCCTATCTAAATGCATTTCATAAGGAGGATAAAATTTAGAGTAAAAGAGAGATTCAAGCTCCTTCCACTCCGAATGATGAGGATCATCCAGTAGATCATACCACTCCCTAGCTTTGTCCTTAAGTGACAATGGAAATAATTTCTTCATGGCATTTTCTTGATAAACCTGCAACCTTAAACAACTCACAAAGTTCTGTAAGTTTCAACAAGTGATCACGTGGATGGACTGTTCCATCCCCTGCATAACGTTCATCCATAACCTTTTCAACAATTTCCATAGGTATTTCAAAAGGAATACTTTCAGTAGGTGGATTTAGAATATCACAAGCATCATTAGAATTATCACATATGGGAGACAAAGTATTATCAAAGCAAATTTTCTCCTCCAAAGCTGGGGAACTAAAAAGATCATTTTATCAAAACGCTTCCCCAAGCTTAGACTTTTCCATAGCATTAGCAATAATGGTGTTCAAAGAATTCATGCTAATAACATTGCTTACCACTATTATGCAAACAATTTCCATAGGTTTTTTAATTTTCTCTTCAAAAGCATCATGTCCTAATTCAATATAAAGTTCATAAAGATCTCTAATTTTTTTTTGTTTTCCATTAAGCCTAACTAGTGAAATAAAAACAAGAAACAAAAAGATATAATTGCAGAATCTAAAGGAAATACCTTCGAGCACTCACACCGCAACAGTGCTAGAAAATAGCTAGTAGCGGAGGATGTGAGTACCTTTTACCTTACCTCCCCGGCAACGGCGCCAGAAAATAGCTTGATGTCTACGCACGCTTCTATTCTTGTAGACAGTGTTGGGCCTCCAAGTGCAGAGGTTTGTAGAACAGCAGCAAGTTTCCCTTAAGTGAATCACCCAAGGTTTATCGAACTCAGGGAGGTAGAGGTCAAAGATATCCCTCTCAAGCAACCCTGCAATTAAGATACAAGAAGTCTCTTGTGTCCCCAACACACCTAATACACTTGTCAGATGTATAGGTGCACTAGTTCGGCGAAGAGATATTAAAATACAAGTGATATGGATGATTATAAGTGGTAATTGCAATCTGAAATAAAAATGGCAGCAAGCAAACATGTAGCAGAACTGGTTGTAAACGGTGTTTCAATGCTTGAAACAAGGCCTAGGGATCATACTTTCACTAGTGGACACTCTCAACAATAATAATATAATTGAATACATAGATATTTCCTCTTCACTATGCTACTCGAATTATTCTCTCATTGGATAACGAACACCAATCCACTGTAGGGCTAAAGCACACCTTAAAGTCGCATTCCACATCTAGGGAACCCCACATGTCAACTTGAGCGCCCAAAATAGTACTAAACAAACACCAAATTTCATAGAGACATCCAACACAAATATAACTCATGATAAGTATTCCTGTAATCTTTAGCCTAAGAATCACACACGGTGCGCACACTGTCAACTTCGCACCGTGGGACAAAGGTGACTCCGGAGTTTACATTAATAAAACCACTTGAGTAGCATATAAGATAATGAAGAGTAACATCTATGGATTCAACTAGATTACAAAGCTCATGATCACATAAAGATCACACCATGGGAGAGAGAGATAAACCACATAGCTACCGGTAGAGCCCTCAGCCCCGATGAAGAACTACTCCCTCCTCATCATGGGAGGCAGCAACGGTGATGAAGATGGCGGTGGCGTCGATGGAGATGGCTCCGGGGGCAATTCCCCGTCCCGGCAGGTGCCGAAACAGAGACTTCTGTCCCCCGAATTAGGGTTTTTGGTGGCGGCGGAGCTACGGAACTCTTCTGGAGAAATCGTCGATTCTTTTAGGGTTTGCACCGCGGAGGCAATATATAGTCCAAAGGGCGTCGCGAGGCGGTGACCGAGGCGGCCACACCACACCACGCGGCCCCCCCTCTGGCCACACGGGCCCATGGTGTGGGGGCTGTGGGCCTCCCCAGACTTGTCCTTCTGGCTCCCGGAGTCTTCTGTGTTTTAGAATTTCTGTAATTTTTTCAGATTTTTCTGAGCACTTTCATTTTTGGACCTTTTCTGCAATGCACAGACATAATAAACAGAAACTGGCACTGTGGCATCTTGTTAATAGGTTAGTCCAATAAATGTCATAATATGATATAAAGTGCATATAAAAATGTGATATTGATATAGAACAAGCATGGAACATCAAAAATTATAGATACGTTTGAGACGTATCAACGAGCCGTCACGGGCTCGGTTCCATAAGTGGGGCGTGGCTGATGGGATGCCTCTGTTTATCTTATAAGTAGGAGTGAGGAAGCAGAGCCATCCCCATTCCTCATTTCCTTGCTTCATCTCAATCTTGGTCTATGTCTGGCAACGAGAACAGCTATCCTCTCCCAAGCCTTGGCGGAGAGGGTGCGGAGAGCAGCAGGGGAGCTCTCCGCCGGCGGATCTCGGCGCAAGAACTTAGCTTTCTTGTTAGATCTGGTCCAGATGCAGGTCGGGTGAGACTCGACCTTCCTCCATTGCTGAATTCGCGGAGGGCCGTGCGAGCCATCCGGCGTCTTCGCAGGGAGACTGCTGGAGATGCCAGAATCGCAGCTCTCGTGGATGAACTCATGGAGGCTCTTCAGGTATGTGGTCTTGCTCATGTCTTCAAAGGAAAGAAATCCAATCTAGGAACTCCTCTTGATTCGGTTTCTTGCTTGATGTAGGCTGAGCATGCGGCGTCTGCAGACCTTGTGCGGGAGTTGGAAGATCGCTTCGCTTGGACCGAGTTGGGCCAGGCGAGAAGATCCCCACCTTAGAGTTGAAACGATTCTTGGCGATCTTGGATCCCTCGGTCGATTCCCTCCCTCCGCCTCTAGTCTTCCAGGGGGAAGCACCAGAAGATGAGAGGAAGCGATGCTTGATCTGGGGGAACCGGCCTTCCTGCTGGGTGTTGAAGCTAAAGAACCAGGAGAAGATCGGCGGGCGGAGCCCCCAAATGTAGTTTAGAATCATCGCCTTCTTGTACCTATTTTCACCTTGTAAGCTCGTTGAGCAGTGAAACAACATGGAACGATTATCAGTAATTTTTCATATGTCTTAGATTTTGCAGCTTCTTGAATAACAATGCTTTTAGTTCCCGGTTAGGACTTCTAATCCTTAGCATACTCTCGAGATTCATTTTCATGGGTGATAGTTGAGAGCACGTGAGCCAGGCTGTGGTCATCAGAGCGGATCTAAACGCTCCTCACAGGGCGTCACTGCACTCATGCAATCTACGTTTCTAGGCACTCGAGTGTTCCAGCCAAGACGCGTTAGAGCAGATCTGCACGCATGTGTCCCGGGAACACCCTCCCCTCGAACGATTCCAGAAGGAGATGCCTGCGCACGGGCGAACAGCTGTGGGTCGCTAACCCATCAACATCCTCCGTCCGCTGGTTACTTAAACGCTTAAGGTGAGCCTGGGCTCCCAGACATGATGAGGCCAGATCAACATCTGGGCGCGCCATCCCGTGAGCGTTCTCACCTTAAACCATTTTTCTCTCGATTCGATTGTATGCTCAGGAAAATGCACCTTCCCCGGAAACGTAAAAGCGAATGAACAAGGTGGTTGGCAGCGAGACACTTAACTTTGTTCCTTCTGAATGGCTATTTCCCGTGAAGATGGGCGCCGGTACGGTTTCCCGTGAAGACAAACCACTGGCGCCTACCTTCCTTATTTGCACCTGAAAACCAATTCAATCAAGTGAGACTATTCTTTGCAACAAAGCGATCTACTTTAGTTAATTAAATCTGGTTTTTCTTCCGGGTTCTTGAGACTTGAACATCTATAACAATCCTTGAGCCCAAACAAAAGCGCACTATCGATGCCACTCTGTGTGATTCTGGACAGACCAGTTATCCGCAGGTATTCTACCGGGCTGGGCGGACCAGTAACCGCGTAGCACTATGCGACCAGGTTAGACCAGCTATCGCACAGCAAGGCATCAATCAGTGTTGTTCGGCGTAATCATCCGTGCTCTCTGTGGCCTGGACGGACCAGTCGTCCGCATGCGCTCTACCGGTACTGGGTGGACCAGCAACCGCGTAGCACTACTTGACCAGGCCGTCGCCCGATCGTCAAAATGGTAGTGTAAGCAGGATTTGGTGATGTCAGGGCGGACCTAAACACCCACCTGATAGCCCCCGGGTCGGGGGTTGTTATGGATGGACAACCTCAAGAACCAGGAACTAAAATCATGAACATACATATTTCTTTTTCCCAAAAAACTTGCAACCAGGAAGAAAACTGAGTCCAGAATTAACTTAACTTAAATTAATCGATAGCAGAGGATGAACCAATTATATAATCAACTTTAAACTGAGAAAACCGTGGCGGAACGGATCATAGGCCCACACTCATCCTGGTGGCGGAACGGATCCCAGACCCACACTCATCTTTGCCGTTCACGGGTAAGATCCCGGATACGGACTTTTCTCACGGATAAAACTTTCTCAACAGAGCGATGTTCCAGGAGTTGGAGATTAACGTACCATCCTCAGTTTCCAACCGCACTGCTCCAGGCCTAGAAACCCGAGCGACCCTGTAAGGTCCTTTCCACTTGGGTGACATTTTATTCCTCCCAGCCATTACCTGTACCTTGCGCAAAACCAAATCTCCAGCATCAAGAGTCTGAGGACGCACATTACGGCTGTGATAACGACGCAAAGATTGCTGGTAGCGAGCTGATCGCACCGCAGCCTTGCATCGTGCTGCCTCCAGTAAGTTCAAGTCATACATCCTCCTTTCCAATTGATCACTTTGTTCATAGGCCAGCACTCGGGGTGAACCGTGTTTAAGTTCAGAAGGGAGTACTGCTTCAGCCCCATACACGAGCGAGAAGGGAGTCTCATTTGTTGCTCGGCTTGGGGTGGTCCTTAGAGACCATAGAACTCCTTGCAGCTGATCTATCCAATTTTTTCCTGAGGTCTTGGATCTATCAAAGGTTTTTGTCTTGAGTCCTTTCAGCACTTCAACATTCATTCTTTCCACTTGTCCATTACTTCTTGGATGTGCCACAGATGCAAAGCAAACTTTTGTCCCAATCTCTTCAAAGTATGCCAGGAATGCCCCACTGGTGAATTGCGAGCCATTGTCGGTGATGATGCGATTAGGCACCCAAAACGGCACACAATTCCCTTAGTGAACTTGATGGCAGCTTGGGCGGTTATATTCCTGACTGGTTCAACCTCTGCCCATTTTGTGAAATTATCGATGGCCACGAACAGATATTCATATCCCCCAGCAGCTCTAGGTAACTTGCCCACGATGTCTAGCCCCCAGACTGCGAATGGCCAAGATATTGGAATGGTTTGCAGAGCCTGAGCTGGCTGATGAATGCTCTTCGCATGGAACTGGCAAGCTTTGCAGGTTTTGACCAGTTTTTGTCGGAGACTAGTCCCAAGGAACTAGGGGTGTCTCTCTAATGCCAGGAATCGAGTAAGGGGTTGAACACAACGTCAAACAAATCCTCAACAACCTCGGCGACGGTGCTCGTCGAGCTCGGTGAGGAACATCACGACAGAGCGTGAACACGAGCCGCTACCCAGGTTCAGGCCCAACGCGAGGTGTAAAGACCCTACGTCCTGCTATGTTGTATTGCACTGCTTGGAGAGGTTATAGTACAATGTGCTTGCCGAGGGCACAGCTATGGCTATGGTGAACTATGGTGGAAAGAGCTCCGTCTTCTCCCTTGCGACGTAGCTGATTGAGTGTGGAATGAATCGAATGAATGCGGGGATCCCCTTCCTTGGTCGTACGCTGCCTCCTTTTATACTGCCTCGGTCCTCTTCCCCGAAAACAACAGGCGGGAAGGGATTCCACATGGTGGCAAAAGTAGAGCGCAGCGCACGGCGTCGGGGTTGTCCATGGACGCGGTCCATGGCGGAGAGCAACGTCTTCTTGGCAGAAAAAGCCACCGTCCATCCAGGACGGTGGGCTGGCGCTGCAGAGGTCCGTGACGCGCCCCACGGTGACGTCGGCTTGGAGCGTAGCGGGCGCCGGTCCCCTTATCACCAAAGTGGCAATACTGGGAGTCCGCTTTGCTTGCCCCAGCTTTGTCGACTGCTTTATACACGAGAATGGCAACTGCGGCGGCGTCGTCATCGCGCGCAGGCGCGCGCATCACTCTGCGGCGGGCGCAAAGACCATGTGCGCTCTGCAGCGGGTGCAGAGCTTGCTTCCACTTGAAGGAACCTCGTGAGGGCCGGGTGCCACGCCGAGGTTTTAAAGTTCTTGCCGTCTCGCGAGGGAAGCCTCGCGAGGGTGGCGCAGACGTGCGCCAGGACTTGGTGATTTTCCGGGTAGTAGAGACCCTCTCGAGGGGAAACTCCCTCACGAGGCCCGTCAGGCTGTGCATCTGGTCCTTAGCTGAAAAGCTCAGCAGAGTGAAGAAGCTCTCGCGAGGGAAAAGTCCCTCGCGAAGCTCGCCAGGCTGAGCGCCTCGTCCTTAGCAGAATTCTTCGCAGAACGTCAAGGGCTGTGGCAGGCCGGCCCATGGTACCCTGGTTTCCACTGGGCCGACAGTTTTTCTGCATCGGCCAAGGCAGTAGGCCAGAAGAAACCCATTCGATATGCCTTCCCGACCAATGCCCTAGAGGCCACATGATTTGAGCAAATGCCTTCATGAATCTCAGATAAGATCTGCTGGCCTTCTTTCTGTGGAATGCACGAAGCCTGACACCATTTTCTCTTCTCCGATATAGCTCGCTGTCGATGAGGGTATACATTTTAGCTTGACGTGCCACTCGCTCTGCATTGACATCATCCTCGGGCAGGATTCGATTCTGGAGGTGGTTGACCAATTCTACAGCCCATGATGGTGCAGTTTTTTCCAATGGAAGAACCTCTGCGTGATCAAGTTCTGGTGGCGTATCCTTTCCGGGAACCTGATCTGCATCATCAAGTTGGCTGGGTTCAGTGGGTATTGTGGTGGCAGCCCCCGAGCTTGACGCAATCATTGCCTTCAGCGTATCAGCAGGAATAGAAGGTTTGTGTAAAGCCTCGATGAATATTCCTGGTGGCACTAAGCCTCGCTGGGAAGCTATCGGGACAATGCGTCTGCAACTGAATTTTGATCACGGGGAATGTGCTCCAGTCTCAAGCTCCTGAACCTTTTCTTCAGTTTGGCAACCTCCTCCACATATGGTGCCATGGTTAGGAATTCGTAGACCTTCTCCACTTGCCTGACAACAAGTTGAGAATCACCTCGAGCTATCAAGTTTGTGGCGCCCACACCAAGTGCCATTCTAAGTCCAGCAAGCAATCCTTCATATTCTGTAGTGTTGTTGGTAATCCATGTCTTGTAAAGCATCAAAACGATGTACTTGAGCTGTTCACCCGTAGGTGATACCAGCAGCACGCCTGCCCCAGCTTGACCCCCGGAAAGAGATCCATCAAAATAGAGTGTCCAAGTATCCGGCTCCTCCTTCCCAGGAAGGCTGGATTCTTCTTCCCTTGACTCAACTGCCATTTCAGTCCACTCTGCTGCGAAATCCACAAGTGCTTGACTTTTGATAGCATCAGCTCGCTTAAACTACAAACCCAATCCAGACAACTCCATAGCCCATTCAGCGATTCGTCCGGTGGCATCCTTGCTTTGCAGAACACGCTCCAGGGGGTATGAAGACACCACCGTGATAGTACGCCCTTCAAAATAAGGTCTCAACCTCCTGGAAGCTAACAGAATTCCTAGCAGAAGTTTCTGCATCATCGGATATCGTTCCCGGGCATCTCGCAAGACTGAGCTCATAAAGTATGCTGGTCGCTGCTCCACCTTCAGAGTGAACTTAGAAGTATTCCCGGGAACCGTGGCTCCAATTCCCTGCTTTGGTTCTCGCTCTGTAACTAGGGCCTCGCTCACAACCTGGTTAGTAGCTGCAATGTAGAGGAGAAGAGGCTCCTCCGGCATTGGCGCTACCAGGATGGGAGGACTAGAAAGATACTTCTTCAAATCTTGCAGGGCAGCCTCAGCCTTGGAGTCCCACTTCACTGGGCCAGATTTCTTAAGCAACTTGAAGAATGGCAGTGCCCGCTCTCAGAGCCTGGAAATGAATCTCCCTAAGGCAGTTATGCATCCATTGAGCCGCTGAACATCCTTGATACGCTTGGGAGCCTCCATCATCTCTATGGCCTTGATTTTATCAGGATTTGCCTCAATGCCTCGGTGAGAGACTAAGAAACCCAGCAATTTCTCGGAAGGTACTCCAAAGACGCACTTCGCAGGATTCAACTTGAGGTTGATCTTCCTCAGATGGTTGAAGGTTTCTTCCAGATCAGAAATGAGGGTCTCTCTTTTTCTTGTTTTGACCACAATATCATCAAAATAAAACGGACATAGTTTAATCAAAATAAACATCCGGACAACAATACCTAGAAGTGCTTTAATGCTTCTGCTAGAGGCTATGTAATTGTGAAAATCCTGGTACAATCTTATGTGCACCTAGCTAGCTGAAACAAATTAAGTAAGCTTTGTGATCAAGCTTGCCAAGGTACGCAACTCATTCCGATCTTGGACCTTGCTAGCTAGCTGAAACGAATAAACAATTTGTGATCGAGCTTGCCAATCGTACGCAACTCTTTCCGATCGCATGAACTTTCTATGCATCGCTCGCGAGACTGGATCGCGATCAGATTAGCCATGCGATCGAACGTGCATGGCCTGGGGAAATTGATAGACCTGATAAAAGATCGATCGATCTAGTCGTCGTTGGGCCGCCGCGGGACTGGCTTAGGAATACGATCAGGGAGAGACGATTCCGCCGTATGGATCTGGGCAGGGACGGATTCATGGGGGGACGAACGGGGGCGACGCCCCCCCTAACGAATCGTTGTTTTGCTTGATGGCGATTAGGAATCTATAGTTTCTGTGCGTGAATGAGTAATCTCGCCCCCCCTAATCACGTGAAGCACAGCTGCTTAACAATCTAAGCCCATCTATAGCGGCCCAAATCCAGCGCGGTAATTTGGAAGACAAAAGGACGAGAAGAGTAATTGACTGCAGATCGTCTTCCTTTCCTGCATCTACCTGTACTCGACGCCTGCCGCCTAGGTCTACCAACATTAGTCAGTTCCTGGTCCAGCGTGCAGCTTTCAATCGATTGAAGAAGCGCACGGCCGGCTGGCTGCACGGCCACCACGAGCGCCGGGCAACGAGGCAAGAAAAGGCTAGTTTCCTCCGATCTCTAATTCTCTTCTATTTTTTGCGGGTGCTTCTATATCCTATTGTCCTGTATTGAGTCCATAACTCATCTCATACTATAGAATTAGGATCAATTTAAGCCTTCAAAACTATAAAGCAAATGGTATAGAACTTACAAATATATAAAAAAGGATAATATTCGATTGTCAGGTATGCTTCTGTATAGACATTGAAAGGAAGATAATAATTGGATCAACTCAGAACTTTTTCATGCTATATACGTCTTCTATTATTTGAATTTTTATCCTCGAAATTTATGTAGAGCGAACTCAGGCGAGGTGCGATGAACAACGTGCATCCCGAGCGCCAACAACACGCGCGGGACCTCCTCCATCTGCCTCATGACCCGCATTCTTCATCACACACGGCCTCCTCCAATAAGCAGTCACAGCACCAACGCCTCTAGCACACACCACAACACCCACACCGGTCGCGCCCATCCCTCGTCGGTGCCGACCCATCCGCACCGAGGGCCGGCCCTCGCGTCCCAGATCCCTCCGGCCTACGCCCCGCTGCCTCACAACCCTAGCACCGCCGCCAAGCCTCGCAGCTCCGTCGTCCCGCTTCGAACGCCGCCATCCGCGTCGTCACGTCCATCTTCATCATCGCTGCCACCTCGCGCCGTCGTCCGAACCCGCGCGCGGGAGAGCCGCGTAACGGAAAAAGCGCTCGGCCGCCACCTTCCTCAGGGGTGCACGCGGCTTTGCCAGCACCCCGTCCGGAGGTGGCGATGCAGGGAAGGGGCGGGGGAGCCCTGGCGGCGGCGGGTTAGGGGGGGGGGGGGGGGGGGGGGGGGGGGGTTGGCTAGGACTTTGCAACGTCCACTACTATGAATGAAGCTTCGGCGTAAAAAGATACACATGGCAATCGATAAAGTGTGGAACTGTGGACTATAGCTTCTCAAGAAAGGAGTCATATGGCGTGTCAATAACAGGGCAAGGATCCAGGCATGGCGAGATCCATGGATACCAGGGAGGTCTGGATGCGAACCACTGATGCCAGATGGTGCATGGGATGTTCAGAAGGGTGGGAGATTCTCTTAGCTATGCAGGGTTTTTTACGGTGCGCACAAAATACCTCTACACCCAGTTTTGTGAAATTAAATGACAAATCATGGCAAGAGGTGCAAGGTAACATGCCTATACTGTCACACAAAAACTGCGAACATATACACACCATTATCATCATCTTTGTTTATCTTGTGATAAGGTAAACTCATCCAATACATGACAGATATACACGCAATTTCCTCGAGTGTCCAGTCTAACTAAGATGCTAGTGCTAATTTGAGAAGATAAAATGCAACACAGTTATATCGTACCAAACCAAGCTTGTCTCTCCAAACCAGAAAAAGAACAAAAAAAAAACTAGAACGAAAAGTAAAAAATAAGTCAGGGGACTTCAGCGTGCCAATCGACCTACCATCAGCTGCAAAATCTAGATTAGATCATGTTCCCCATGGGCATAATTTACAAGCCTTTTTACACCTTAAGTTACAGAAGCCAGGGGATTATAAACCAAGTAGCTCGCACAACATTAACCATATCAACGCCTAATGTTCATCTAGTTTTTATTTAAAAAACACTAATGTTCATGCTTGACACGCCCTTTTAGTATCCCTGGAATAGGAGGTGAGGTCCGTAGCCTAATTCCATTTGGCCTTGAAGGTTGGGGTGATTGGTGCCGATAGATATTTGATGTGCTTAAGCATTCAACCCCGTTTGCAACCAGAGCCATGGTACCAACAGTTTCTTCCTTACCAGAGAACCCCATTGCTTTCAATATAAAGGAATCATCATGTAACTCAAATGGAGTGCTGCATTTTCAGAAATATACATCAGTCATGGTTCCGAAAGGTATTTCTTCCATAGCTATGAGTTTCACAAGATTTCAGGATCTCGAATATTCTGCATCAATGGTGGAGCTAAGCACGAGATTTAATAATATCCATTGCCGATAAAGTAGTAGGTGAGAATTGAGATCATGCCAAGTACGCATACGCTGGTCTTAAAAAAGATACCCCCTCCGTCCCATGATATTAGATGTGATTACAACCAATATACCCTATATTGGTTGTAATAACATCTTATATCCTGGGACGGGGGGGAGTAACAAGCTAGGTAGAGTGTCTTCATTGAATAGTGGTGCTACTGAATGTTCGCTTTGCCAGTTGCCATTATATTGGACACCACAACTCCACAAGGCCCTTAAAAGTGGTATTAATGAACAGACTTTTTTTTTTCAAACGAGCAGAGACTGTAGGGTGATCATGTAAGAGAAAAATTACAACTCCTCTGTTCAAGAAATGGGGGACCCTAAATAGAGCTTTCTGTCAAACAATTATAATTTGAGATTCATGCCCAGCAGAAAAGATTGCAATGAAATTTATGAAATCTTCCAGCAGGGAAAATGCAAAATCAGATCAGACTCATACTTAGCCATAGATGCACCAATTAACTGGAAAATGGAGAAATGTCAACGAACACGTGGTAAAATTAGTCTTTTACCTATTGAAGTCAAAATGCACCAACTGCATATCTTCTGATATCTCCACTTCTACAGTTGCATGAGGACGTGTCTGATTGCACAACAAAAAGAGGTCCTTGTCATTGAGACTGTCATAAAAATAAATACTGGTAGCATTTACAAACTGAAGTTGGAAAGCATTTTGCGGGGTAAATAATTGGCGGGAAAAAAAGATAAATGCTGAGCTATTAGGGTTAATATGGATAGTTCATGCTTTTAAATTAATATTTCAACAAAAAAAATCATAGCCACCTAAGAATGTACACACACAAATATACAATGCAGTACTTACAATTATGAAATATGTAGATCTGCTGGTTAAAGGTCCATTTTGGCCAGGTATAAATAGGATCAGGATTTTGAGAACATAGCCTAGAGCCATCATCCGAATGATAAAGAGAACTAAAACCTGACTGGGTGAAAATCGCATACCTCGACCAGAAGCTAGAAACGAATTATCCAATCTTAGTGATTTTTGTTTTCTTTCTATTTGTTTGTTCTCAATGATGGAAGTTAGCTCCACCTTAGATTAGTAACATGTATGCATTCCATGTAAAGCAACAGCAAAGATCCCATTTCAGGATTTTACTGCAGCCACAAGGCCACAACGCACTGAGAAAACAATGAACCACATGGTTTTGACTGGTTAACCCTATCAGAATTTACCTCCTTTCAAGCAGGCTCCTCGAATAAGATGATTCAAGTCCAAACCTCAAAAAAAAAAATCTCCTTGCACACGAAACTTGGAGAAAATATGATTCAATCTACAAAACGCATCTTCCTTGATGGAGAAGGGGGGCTAGGACAAAAAAGGGTTATAACTTACAAATGTGTGTTTGCCTGTTTGGTGACAACCGCAATTTACCAAGTCTAACTTGAGAAAGTGTGGCAAGTCGGTGACGAAATAGTTTATCAAGGTTTGGGAAAATTATGGCCATAAAACAACATATCTCAAATTCCTAGCGCTACGATAGTGTGGCATGCCACAATTGTGGGAGAAACAAGCAGATGCCACAAAAGTCAAATGTGCCAAACTTGAGTTTCGCCATGTGTTGTCACCAACAAATATTCTCTGACGTCAGTCAAAGAGACTTTAAGAGGGTGTTTGGTTAGGCTTTTCTCTTGGCTTTTGGCTTTGGCTTATAAGCCATAAAAGCACCTAAATAGGTCCAATTTAGGTGCTTTTATGGCTTATAAGCCAAAGCCAAAAGCCAAGAAAAAAGCCTAACCAAACATCCTCTAAGTCGCCGACATGTGGGCTACCACCCCACATATCAGCGATCTAAAGATCCGTGCCATGTAGCAATGTACAAAACATGCCCATAGTTCCAAAGGGGAAGTGGAAACTTTCTTTGTTCAAGTTCACAGAAAATCAACATTCTGCTCCCCACAATAAAGCTCCAAAGTGGCTTAAGTGGACATTTTGAAATGGCAGCGCAACCATCAGCACTAGAATCCGAGTACAGTAGCATGATTTACTTTATTTGAGCCTATTTGAATAATAATAAAAATATCTTCACCTGAACCAGTATAAATGGCAGGGCCACGCCACCTGTAGGAGCATCTCCCGAACCATGTAGCTGCTCATTGCGGTCTACCAAATTTTGGAGGCCTACATACTTAAATACAAAAAATGTACAAATAACTTAAATGGTTAACAGCTAGATACTAATCAAAACTATATGTATCATATACTCCTATCTTATTCTAATATTAGACAATATAAACAACAAACTTCGCGTGGCATATGTTCAAAATTAAGTCAGTTTAATCATAGCAGTATAGCACTACGAGAATTTTGATAACGAGAATTATGCTTGCTATTTAAGTGCACTACAATAATTCTAGCACCCATACAACAGTTGAGCTAACATTCCTTTGGTAATTTGGTGATTGAACATGCACCAAGAGGTTGCTTTTGCAGCCAACACAACATGTACCATAAAGGCCAAATAGAAGATGAGGTGTTTCTCCTAATTCTGCATCCATGCTGTGGTACAGAAGTGTATACCAAGAGATTCCCCATTGACATGGATGAAAATTTCACTATCCAAAGTAGATTGCAAAAACTGAAACTTTCGCGGTCATATAACAACATGAACTATAATGTATACGGAACTAAGTGATCTAGTGTTCGAAACCAAAGTCCCTTGTCATAATTTAAAAGATAGGGGGAATAGTTCATATTATCAATTCAAGTAACAAATAAACAAATGCAGTATATCCTTACTTGGTCTTGTAACTCCTGCAAATATGCACTTTTCTTGTCAATTCTACCTTTCAGTCCAATGAGCTCGGTCTGTATAATGCATGTGAACTTATGAAGGAAACAACCAAAAAAAAAGTAGAACTATTGCTGAAACATGATCGTGACGAGGGACAAACTTACCTTGAATTTATCAATATCACTCAAACTTGTCCGAGGCAAGCCCTTCCACTGAATTTCCTTTTTATCTTTAGATATAATATCCATAGCCATCAGGACATTCAGCGCATCATAAACCCTTCTTCGTATATTTTTCTCATCATATTGTTGCTGCATTTTACATATAATCAGCACATAGCACTTAACAAATAACTTCCCAAAGGGAGTAGCTATATTCCTTAACTGTGTTGGGATTATCAGGATCTGGTGACCCAATATTACTATTCGGATCTGCAAACTCAGCTACAAGTTCATCTGCCACCTGAAATGACAGGCCTTACATTGTATAAGCAATACATAAATAGGAAACCACTGCAGCTACAGAATCACACTACATTAGTCAAGATTTTTTCTTTCACAAAACAATAATGGTACTTTGCAGTTCCCACACACTGTGAATGCACATTAAGCAAACAGGGCTGTAAGTATCTCAAATATTGATTTTTTTTTTTTAACAAAACGCAACCAAGAAAATAAAACAGAGCATCTCTTATAAGCATTTGCACAGATGAACCTACGGCAGAAGGTTTCCTTACAACTGTCAAGGAGCCCGATGCTCAGCATGCTAAAATACTGTGACATGCATGAATCTACTCCACATTATTTCATCGAGCACCCATCTACGAAATACTCTTGGAGTATTGTTAGTATGTCTATTGGTGCACTTAACTGCCCAGGTTTCTTTCTCCGGTATTTTGGCCTGACTAGTGCTTATGCTCCTGGAAGACGAATGTGCATGTGACTGGAGGCTCGCTGATCTGTGTTAGGATTTATGGAAGCTTCGTAATAGAGCATTTTTTTTATAACAAGTTTGTTAGTTGTTAGATCTCCTACTTGAAATATTTGTTACGCTGGTTTTCCAGAAAATTCTGGGCAGGCTTGCAAACTGAAGATGGTAAAGCTAATTCTGGAAGATGTGGAGATTCTTCAGGCAACAACACTGCTCAACATTCTGCTGGGAGCCTGGGACGCCTGGTGAGAGAGTGCATCTTCTTCCTCATAATGATGCCACCGTGGCAGCCAGAGCTGATCATGTGGTGGCCTAGTTTCTAGCTGGAACATTAGTGGTCTTGCAAGATTTTTTTGGCTTCAGTAATGGTGGTGGTGACAGCTCTTCTGTTAGGTGCTGGTTATTTTGCCTGGTTAGCTTGCTGTTCTTTACTTTGGTTGGTTCTTTACAATATAAAACGATAGACCTGGTGTGCGTGTGTGGGTGTGGGTGTTGAGAAATGAACTATGTTCCGTTATCTCTGATAGTGGAACCCAAAGCGCAGGTTACTTCATATGAAAAAGAAGCTCCACATTCTTCACGAGGCTCCTATTACTAAATCTTCAGTTACCTCTAGAGCACATTTTCACCAAACATAGTTCTAACGTTTTAATAGCTGGTCTTCAATTATATGAGATTATCATCTACTAAAATGCTACTGCATATAGGTTTGGCTTTTAATAGGTGGGCTTTAAATATACTTAACGAATGTATGGTTTACTGAAAGCCTACCTCGAAATATATGCAGTTCTATTAATCCAAACTAAACTATTTAGTTTTACAATGATTAGTCAATGCCAACTTGGTAAACAAACTAATGCAATTCCTTAGCAACAAGAAGATCCACAATCCATCCAGAAACACGAGTTGTTATTTTGTATCACAGATTCAGTGCTAAAGATGTATATCAGATCAAATAATAGTGGTTCACTTTTTAAAATGCAGATGTACATTTGTATGTTATAAACTCCCTCTGTTCCTAAATATAAGATATTTTAGCCTTTTCTGGCCCGCACGTATCTAGACACGTTTTATTGTGTAGATTCATGTGCATCTTACACTAAAACACGCCTAGATATGTGTGGGGCAGAAAAAGGCTAAAACATCTTATATTTAGGAACAGAGGGAGTAGTATACTTTACAAAGATAGCAAAACAAGATAAATTGTAGCATAGAACGAAACAAAAATAAATACCTCATTGTAGGTTGTTCTCCCTTTGCCTTCAACTTTCTCACAGACTGAAAAGGACCAAACGGAAAGCTTCATGAGAACTTTTAACACTACATTTGGTTAAATATTACTCAATAAACTGACTTCCTTGAAAAGAGTGAAAAAATAGAGAAAATCAGTTGCGCTTTTACATCAGAAAATGGAGTGAACAGTGTTTCAGATATTTCTGCTTATGTGTCCTATTAATACTTATATGATGATGAATAGATGACTATCAGTCTTATCACAGAGGCACTAGTGAAAAGAGAAGTTCAACTCACCTTTCATACTGAATTGGCGCAACCCACGATTACCTTTGTCGGGACCTACTACGCGTGTTCCTTTCTTTTTCTTCTTGCTGCATTGCAAAAACCAATACAGCTATGTCTCAAAAGTGCACAGCTACTTGTAAATTTCCAGATATAATTAGTAAAAAAGTATACAAAATATAAGTTTTGCATAATAAAGGAGAAGCGGTAATAATTGCCAGCTATTTCTCAACCAAGAAGTGGAAAAGAGCAAACTCAATGGGTAAGGAGATACCATCTGACCTAAGGAAGTCAAAAGGAAATCAGCTTTGATCGTAGACAAATCAAAAGCAACAAAATGTGCCATCGACTGATGTGATATTCCATTTTGGTCCTATGGAGTATTCTACACAAGGATGCTATCAATAGCTTGCAACATATTTCATGATCAGCATGAGTACCCATATAAAGGATAAGTAGGAAAGCTTGTTATCACAATAGTTATCTACTCCACGACAGAAGAAACAGATCTAACACTGACATGACTATGGCGCGTCCAATTTTTGAATCATAGAAGTCATAAGCGAGACATGAACTGACGCGTAAAAAGTTCTTAGACAATGAACTTGAGAAAGCATGTTGTGGCCCAAACAATAGTTACAGCGGCCTGTTTTTAACAATCTAACGCAAAGCAGTCCCAACATTTTGTTGAAGTTCAGTAGTTCAGTGTCGCACCTTCCTAACACCCTCTTCCGTGGGCAATGCGTACCAATTCAAACCAACACAAGCCGCAGGAACTATGCATCAACCGAATCTAGTGGACAACGAAATGCAGTTCCACATAGTACAGCCAACGGGACCAACACCCACATCTCAGATCGCAAAACAACAACACGTCTACTTGAGCAGCAACACAACAGCAGATTTCACGCACCTCGCAGCGAGCTGCGACGATGGCGCGTCGTCTCCCTGAATTTCGAGATCATTGAGGCGGCGGGCGACGGTGCTCCCGCTGGCCGGCGTGGACACTGAGGCCGACGTAGTGGCGGCCGCCGCCGAAGCCCCTTTGCTGAGCCCGGCGTGGCCGGAGGGGGAACCGGTGCTTCCGGCGCTGTTGGAGGCCGAGTGAGCCACGCCGCCGGAACTACGGGCGCTGGAGACCATCGCGGTGGGGATCGAGCGGACGGGGGGCAGAATTGGGAGGAGGAGTTGGGGCAGAAAACCCTAGGCAAAATGGAGGGAGAGACAGGAACCGACGGGAGAGCGCGGAGGAACGGGCATGAGAAATTTTAAGATTTTTATTTCCTAATTTTGTTCTGAGAATCTGTATTCTACGTAATTTTCTGAATAAAAAACCTGAATGTAGACAATGTTGTATTCTAAATTTCTAACAACATGAAAAATCTCAAATAAACATATTTCATATTCTGGACTACACAAAATAACAAAATCTGACAATTTGAAAGGGTTAAAAATTTGTACTGTTCGCTACTTTCAAATGGAGTGCACATGTGCAATAGAGGCCGAACTCCATAGAGCTCTTTATTTTTGAAAATTCAATTTCATCTATACTACTATTAAAAGAGCAAACTTTATTAGATACATTAAATTTATGCCGTACGATTTCTGACCAACGAACCAGATTGTTCGGTCCGTGTTGAGCAACTCAACACATCCTGGATGAAACGTTATTTTTGTTTTTTGTTTTTAACGGCGTGATGAGGTCCAACCTCTAGGGATGGCCCAATCTTCACGAATTTGACTACGGCACACGAAGAACACGAAGAACACGTTGCGGAGAATCGGTGGCAAACGAGGGGGAAACGAACACAAACACAAGGGGGATAACTATCTACTCCTGCAAGGAAGATTCAATCGGCAACAAACCCCCGAGAGTAGCCTCCGGTTTTCCAAATCCAAGCCAAAGCAAATCTAATTGAAACCGATTTCTCTTATCGGCCGGTCCACCGATCCAATAGAATCCACTAGGTGGAGAGATTGGCAAGTGATCGCAACCACGGGAAGAGATCTTGATTACCCCGCGAAGGAGGGATTCATGGCCACAAAGGGGCAAAGAGGAGCATAGCTCAATCTCAAGGTTTAGTTTGAGGAGGGGTCATATTTATAGTCTAGAGGTGGTAGGTAGGGTTTACAAGGCCTAGGCCCACTTTGACTCGCAGGTCAAACGTCTGTCGGCTGGAATGCCGGCTGAACCGGCCGTGAACCGACCGTGGTCGGTTGGACCGGCGGTTGAACCGATATGGCCTTCTGTGAGACCGACGGTTGAACCGGCCATGGCTGGTTGAACAGGATTTTCAACCGGCGGCGGCTGGTTGGACCGACGTTGAACCGACGCCCTAAAACTTCATCTTCTTCTTCATATTCTTGTCTGATTCCTTGTCCATCTTCACGTTCCTTCACTGCGGCTCCTTGGTGATCATCATGGGGTCCATTCCTGAGTATACAAAGCACACTAGCTTGAGGTAGCAACCCATTAATGTAATCATCTAGGTCAAGAAGAGTTAGGAGCGTGTTCACCTTATCTTGCAAAGCCTTGACTCGGATCTTGTCATTGGACCATTGGGAGTGTCATGCTTGGTCACGTTGCTAGGTTGGGCAACATCATCTTGTCGTGTCTCGATGCACGGACACCGGGAGTATAGGATACCCCCTTTTAGGTTCGGCACGGGGCGCGAAGGAGGCTGAGAATCGTCTTCTCGGGCGGAGTCTAGATCAAGCTCTCCTCTCCACGATCAAAGCATGCAACCAAAGGGACACAAGGAGCTACCCAGGTTCAGGCCGCCCGGAGGCTAAAAGCCCTACTCCTGCATGTCTGGATTGATGGGTTCTTCATAGTGTAGCTTACAATGGAACCTCCCGGATGGGGTACCCGGAAGGGTTTTGGCTGGAGGTAGAAGAAGGACAGATCCTGACCCGGAGGAGATCACCTTCCCCTCTACCTTCGCAGCCCTAGTCTAGTCTTGCTCTGGTTGAACTTGTGCCTTGGTTCGACCTTGTGTTCTCCTCTTCCTCCCCTCCTCCGTGCCTTGGTCCTCCTTTTATAGGCTAAGGGGTTGCCACAGGGTCACGTGAGGGGCATGAGGGACCTTCGGGGTGAAGGACCCTCCTCATCTAGTTTAGGAGGAGACGTGGCCTCTCCTCAGCCTAGCGTCTCCTTTGGGTTAGGTGGGAGCGTCCGCCTTGGGGTGGACAGGAGCTGACACCACCACGGGATGTGCTTCCCGCCCGCGCTGCCTTCGCCTTGCTTCCCAAGTCTTCTGCGGTGAGGTGGAGAGCTTATCCACAGGGACGTGGGGAAGTACCCGAGAGGGAGCCTGGCCTCCTGCCGGGAACTCGGGCTCTCGGGTCCTTCCTGGCCTTCTTGCTTGGTTCGGGGACCCGGCAGGTCCCCAGGACCGGAGCCCTTTGTCGACGTAGGCCTTGCGTGTCCTGACGGTGAACCCGCCAGCTTGACTTGAGTCTTGGTCTTGTCCATCTTCATCTTGGGCCCACATGGGGTGGACCCACTTTGGCAGCACTAGGGGAACCCCATGTTCCACTGCTGCGACAGTAGCCCCCGGGCATGGTCCCGGCGGCTCTTGCTCCAGCTGCCGGGGCCATGGCCTAAAGATAGGTCAAAGTGGGTCCCGGGCACCTGGTCTTCCTTGCTCAGCTCCGTTGGGGACCCGCCGAGGCGAGGTAGAGACGAGCCCCCGGGTCCGTTGACTGAATCGCGGCGAACGTTGCGATTCATACGGACCCCGTGCTTATCTTGGAATCCAACGGGCGAAACGCGCAGAAATCGGCACGCCCCCTCGATCCCCACGTCCGTCGGAGTAATGAGGCCGCGACGCGACGTGTGGGATGCCTTATAAGCCACGACTGGCTTCCACTGTAGCCGTTACCTCTCCAGATTCGCCGAAATCCCCAAATCGCCGCCTTCGTCTCCTGACTCTGCTCCGCCTCCTCTTGCTGCCATTGCACCAACCTCCCTTCTGCTCCAATGGCTCGACTGAAAGCTCTCGCCCGGAGGAAGAAGAGCGCGGGGGCCTCGCCCACCGAGAAGCCGCTGTCCCCAAAAACCAAGAGATCGCGGCGGAGATCGGCGCGCAACGCCAAGCGGGCTGAACTCAAGAAGCAGACGGCCTTGTTCCCAGCTGCTTCGCCGGTGATGCGGAGATGATGCGGAAGGCGGGCACTTCGGGGTGATGGAGTCTGCTGGCGCCGATGGTGTCCCAGCCAGGAAAGCGTCGGAGATCTTTCCGCCGTCGGCGACCAGGACACCCACGCAGATCCCCATTTTCGACAGCTTCATGTTGATGGGGCTTGTCCCCCCTTTCTCTGATTTCTTCATGGAGATCTTGCGCGCGTACAAGCTGAAGCTCTTGCATCTGACGCCAGGCGCAATTCTCGACTTGGCGGTCTTCGCTTACGCCTGCGAGGCGTTCGTCGGGGTGATGCCGTCCGTGGCGCTGTTCCGCCACTTCTTCTACCCTCGCATTGGGGGCCAAGGCTGGATGGGAGGCAGCGTCACGTTCTGCTTCCGTCCGAACATCAAGTGGGCCTTCCCCCTCATGGAGACCAAATCCAATGGGAGAGTGGAGGGATCACTGGTTCCTGGTCGGGGTGCCAGAAGCCGATGCTCAACTTGAGGAGCCGATGGAGCGCCCAGTGGATCTGGACACTTGGAGAAGCGTCAGCTTGCAGGATGAACAATTCTCGGCGGTCGTGGCGCGCTTCGGACTTCTTCGCGAGAAAGGAGTTTCCGGGCCGCCATCGTTGCTCATTTCCTCCGCAACCGCCTTGCGCCGCTGCAGAAACGCCCACACCCGGCCTGGAACTTCCAGGGCCCCGGGGATCCATCTCGCCTGAGGTGTCCCGATATGGAAGAAAACCTTGTCCGGGATAACGTGAGAGGGACCTTCACTCCGGGGTCAAGTACCAGCTGCCCAAAGGATTTCTGCCTCTGTGCGACGACCCGGAGAAGGACAAGATCCTGGCGCAGATGCCGGTCTGCAACGCCTTTGGTATTGTAGGCCGGGCTGACCACGGGCCCAAACCTCCTGTGGTGAAGACCCGCAGGCCAGGGCACCTTCCAGCCCTGAAGAAGGAGAATCTGGGAGTCCAACGACGAGAGCGAGGAGGAATCCGAAGAGGAATTCTCCGGTCTGACGATGACGAAGGTGGCGACGGGCACGAGACCGACGCCTCCAAGAGACGAAGTTGCTGGCGACGACCCGGTTGCCAGCGATGACGATGATGAAGATGACGATGACGACGAGGAGAAGGCTGCTCCGCCCCCGCATTCTGCCCGCGGGGTCGATGCTGCCCCAGACCCGAGTGTCCGCAGCCGTTCCCCGCCAGTTGTGGTGGTGGGGAACGATGACGACCATGTGGATGAAGAAGCGAGCGCCGCAGACTTCGTCCGAGCCCCCCGCCAGAAAGCTTCACCGGCCGCCTGTCACCCGTGATGGAGCCGCCTGCTGCCTTGGGAGAGCCGCCGGCGAGCCCCCAAGCTTCTTCCGCTGCGTCGGTAGATGTTCCCCGTCAATGGGCAACAAGCGCACCCGGGAGTAAGCCTCTTCTTCACTTCTTTTTTACTTTGCATTTCCCCCTTCCCCAAGGAAAATGACCGAATGTTGGTGCAGGGGTACTCCTTCCTTGGGTACTGGCAAGAGACGGCGTGACACGGCGGAGGACGACACCGCCACTAGCTTTGGAGCCGGTGGAGGGGGATGCTTCCTCCTCCCATAGCAGAACTTGAAGGCCGTCGGGGGAGCGGAGTGGGGAGCGTGACGGCGACCTCCCTAGCTCACCCGGGAAAGGCGCTCGACGTCCTGACGCCCGAGCAAGCAGGTAACCCAGAGCTTGCGGGTAACATCGCTTTCTTGACGCACCAATGCTTTTCCTGACATCCTTTCGCTTCCAGATGCTTCAGTGGCCAATGTCTTTTCACCCGGTGGCCTTCTCGGTGGGCTAGCCAGGAGAAACCACCTTCCCTCTCGCCTTCAGAGGGTCAAGAGGTGACCAAGGGCGTCCCGAGTTCGCGGGCTATGGGACGCAGACCGCGAACCCTGTTCCGGGTCCAAGCCCTGACTTGATGGAAAGCTCCTTGATGACTGGGGCAGTGTTAACAACTTTTGCCGCCTTTTCCACTGACTCCGGCGCCAGTGAGGAGATGGCGGCGCTGATGAAGATCAAAGAGAGCCTGGCTGCCAACCGCACGAAAAGTGTGCCTGCCCCGGGAGGTCCCCCGGCAGCTACTCCAGGGTTCACCATTAGTGGTGACAACGCGATGGATGCCATCTCCGCGGGATAGCTCAACTGGACAAAGATCTGTGCGACCGGAGGCCGCCGTCGTGGGGACCATCGAGAGTGCGAGGACCTGATCCAGAAGGGGATGAACAAGCTGAACCGCTTGGCAACCCAGATCACCACCTTGCACCAGGCTCTTGAGAAGAAAGATGCAGACCGGAAGGCCGAAAGTGCGCGCCAAGGAAGGTCATCCTGGCGAAAGAGCAGCAGCTGCATCCCGGGAGGCAGAACTGGCTGAGAAGGAGAAGACCTTGGAGCTCCAGAAACTCCAGCAGGAGCAGCAGACTGAGAAACGCCTAAGGGAGGCAGAGGACCGCCACCGTGAAGAGCTCGAGGCCAGGATAAGGACATCCAACTCTGGAAATCCAAGGAGAAAGAGGCCGTCCAAACCATCGAAGATATCAAGAACGTCCTCCCAGGAGCAGGAGTCCGCCCAAGCTTTGCAGCAGCAGGCCAAAGTGACGGCCAGAAGATGTCCGAGCTGAAGGAGTCCTTGGAGGCGCAGTGCAAGAGCTTGCAGCACTGAGGAAGGCCATCAAAAGCTGATCCAGGCCAACTCCCAGGCATCCACTGAGCTGTCTGAGCTTCGCCGTCTTAACCAGGAAGGTTTCGCCGAGGTTGAGGCCGCCTGCGAGTTGGCGACGACGCGAGTGAGGCGGCTGAGTCTGCCCACCGAAGCTCCGGTGCTGGAATCACAGCGTCAGAGTCTGCCCTCGTCGCGAGATTCATCAGAGAAGTGGCCGCTGATCTCCGGTCTTTCAAGAACAAGATGGTCACCCAGCTTGTGAATGACAAGCACGAGACAAGCAAGGCGACGGCGGCCTTGGTGATGGCGTCCTTCAGGGAGGCCAATCCTGGCGTTGCCTTGCCAGATTTCTCGACCTCGTCTCCTTCCAGGGCTTCTCTCCACGCGGTGTCGGCTCCCGCGACTGCACTTGCCATGAGGAAATTTCCGCCTCTCTAGTTGTCCTGCACCATGTTTGGGCACTTCGTGCCCCAAATAAACTTTGCGTCAGATCTCATGTACCAGCTTATTAAAACTTGCTTGTAATAGGCTAGAACTTGCTATGCTACTCTAGTTCTCGGGTTGCTTTTATTGTCTTTAGCATGTTTTACTTTTCTCCACGTCCTTGAGGAACCTTCTGGGATGTAAGCTTACCCGCGAGGCCCTGACAGGTCAGGCATGCGCTCGCGAGCCCTACCGATTCCCAAAAAGCCGCTCACTCTGTTGGCACGCACGTCCCCGGGGTGTATCAGGTCTGTGCACCGCTTTTTACCCCCGGGAGAGTCGATACCCCATGAGTGCTCGCACGACGGTCGAGCCTTGCCTTTCTAGTTCCGCACATGTTTGTTACCCGAGAAGTAGATAGCACGTACTGCAGAAACAGGTTTGAGGGTAACTTATCTTTTATTCATCATGGAAGTTCTTGAACGACAACGGCCACTTCAGGGTACATCTTGCGGCAACACGGTTCTTCCGGGTACACAGCACGAATTGCTTCAACGACTCTTGCGGGGGGAAGGTTAGCAGCTTCTTCCATCCTGGCACATCGGTCAGCTATGTCCCACAAGTCCTCCAGGGTGTCCACAACGCGGATACTCATCTTTTCGCGCATCTTGGGGTTGCGGACGTTGACGTGGAAGCGGCGATGACGGAAGCCTCGCAGAGGTACTTCGGGATAATGCGGTCGACGACGCCCCGGAACCTCCAGATGTAGTGGCAGCGTCTCCTCAGCTTCTTGCTCTAGGTGATAGAGGTCGGAGACGGTTGCCGGGTACGGCGTGCAGCAGGTCTTGAGGTGCTGGCTGGCCTGGCCTTCCATGTCCTCCCGTGAGCGACGCCTGGGGTTGGAGCTCTGGCCAGCACCTTCTTCAGGAAGTTCCATGGGCCGCTTGCCATGGGGGTCCTCAGGCTGTTCCTCTGCTGGAGTAGTGGCTCGGGGACGGCAGCGCCGTGGTCGATGGTCGGGGCAGGACTCGTGGGAGCGTGGCATTGGAGAGCGTAGTCCAGCAGGTTTTCCAAGCTGTTGATCCATGCCTTCGCACGGGGATCATCTTGCACTGATCTGGGGGGAAGGAGAGAAGCGCCCGGGCCACGCCCAGAGCTTCCTCTAGCCCCCAGCCTTTCCGCGATGCCTGGCACGCTTGCTCTCCAAAGACCTCCCGAGTTCCCGACATGACTCTTGCTTGTGACTGAGGCAGCTGCTCGCCTTGCCCCGAGGAGACGGCGGTTCCTGGAGCGGATCCGGTCGCAGATGAGGAGCTTGAGGCAGTTCTTGACGATCTTGCCGTAGATCGCGAGCCAGAAGAAGAACTTGACGACGAGCTTGTTTCCGAAGAAGAGGAGCCTGACGTAGACTCCGAGGTTGTCGACGATGAGCTTGCCGTCGCGGCTGATGTAGGCGAATCCAGCGCTTGCGCCCCCTACCTGGCGCGCCAGATGTCGTGTCTCGATGCACGGACACCGGGAGTATAGGATACCCCCTTTTAGGTTCGGCACGGGGCGCGAAGGAGGCTGAGAATCGTCTTCTCGGGCGGAGTCTAGATCAAGCTCTCCTCTCCACGATCAAAGCATGCAACCAAAGGGACACAAGGAGCTACCCAGGTTCAGGCCGCCCGGAGGCTAAAAGCCCTACTCCTGCATGTCTGGATTGATGGGTTCTTCATAGTGTGGCTTACAATGGAACCTCCCGGATGGGGTACCCGGAAGGGTTTTGGCTGGAGGTAGAAGAAGGACAGATCCTGACCCGGAGGAGATCACCTTCCCTCTACCTTCGCAGCCCTAGTCTAGTCTTGCTCTGGTTGACTTGTGCCTTGGTTCGACCTTGTGTTCTTCTCCTTCTTCCCCCTCCTCCGTGCCTTGGTCCTCCTTTTATAGGCTAAGGGGTTGCCACAGGGTCACGTGAGGGGCATGAGGGACCTTCGGGGTGAAGGACCCTCCTCATCTAGTTTAGGAGGAGACGTGGCCTCTCCTCAGCCTAGCGTCTCCTTTGGGTTAGGTGGGAGCGTCCGCCTTGGGGTGGACAGGAGCTGACACCACCACGGGATGTGCTTCCCGCCCGCGCTGCCTTCGCCTTGCTTCCCAAGTCTTCTGCGGTGAGGTGGAGAGCTTATCCACAGGGACGTGGGGAAGTACCCGAGAGGGAGCCTGGCCTCCTGCCGGGAACTCGGGCTCTCGGGTCCTTCCTGGCCTTCTTGCTTGGTTCGGGGACCCGGCAGGTCCCCAGGACCGGAGCCCTTTGTCGACGTAGGCCTTGCGTGTCCCGATGGTGAACCCGCCAGCTTGACTTGAGTCTTGGTCTTGTCCATCTTCATCTTGGGCCCACATGGGGTGGACCCACTTTGGCACCACTAGGGGAAGCCCATGTTCCACTGCTGCGACACATCTCCCCCCCCTTGGGAAGAGTCATCCTCGACTCTTGGTCTTCCTCATCACTTGGATAGCCATGGAATGGTGATAGGTCGGTGACGTTGAAGGTGTCATGAACCAAGTACTTAGACTTGGGGATGTCGATCTTGTATGCGTTGTCGTTGATGCGCTTGATGACCTTGAATGGCCCATCTCCTCTAGGTGCTAACTTTGACTTTCTCTCATCGGGGAAGCGGTCCTTGCGTAGATGTAGCCAAACTAGACCACCTTCTTGAAAGATCATGGGTTTCTTGTTATTGTTCATCTTGGTGGCATGATTTGCATAGTGGCTCTCAAGTCTTGCTCTTGTGGAGTCATGAAGGTCCTTGATGTAGGTGACGCGCTTCTCGAAGTCCATGTTGACTTGCTCATGAAGTGGTAGTGGAAGGATGTCAAGGGCGGTCTTGGGGTTGAAGCCATAGACAATTTCAAATGGGCTCCGTCTTGTTGCTCGATGTTGTGCGCGGTTGTAGGCAAACTCGGCATGTGGGATGCACTCTTCCCAATTCTTCAAGTTGGGCTTGATCAACACACGAAGGAGAGCGGAAAGGCTTCTATTGACCACTTCGGTTTGGCCATCCGTTTGAGGGTGGTATGCGGTGGAGAAGAGTTGCTTGATTCCCATCGTGGCCATCAATGTCTTCCAAAAGTAACTCACAAATTTGACATCACGGTCCGACACAATTGAACTTGGCACTCCATGAAGGCGGACGATTTCCCTAAAGAATAAAGAAGCAATATGTGAAGCATCGTCAGTCTTATTGCAAGGAATAAAGTGTGCCATTTTTGAGAATCTATCCACCACCACAAATATAGAGTCTTTGTTATCTTTAGTGCATGGAAGTCCCAACACAAAATCCATAGAGATATCCGACCATGATGCATATGGAATTGGCAAAGGTGTGTAAAGACCATGAGTGTTTAGAGATGACTTAGCTTTGAGGCATGTTGAACATCGGGGCACTAGGCGGTGGACGTCTTGCTTCATCTTTGGCCAAACATAGTTTATGGCGAGCATGGCATATGTCTTGTCGCGACCAAAGTGTCCCATGAGTGATAGAAGTTCTTGAATTTGATGCTTGATCTCATTGCTATCATCTGGATTGATGAGGTATGGCGCGCGGTTGGGAAGCGGAGCAGCCGGAATGAGGTCGATTTGATGATTGATGCCGCGTAGAGGAGTTAGTCCCGGTGGTACTTTTTGGGGAAACACATCTTCAAAATCCTTCAAAAGAGACAACAAAGGAGGAAAAAGTATTGTGAAGTTGTTAGTAAAAGAAGGCCCTCCTTTGCATATGAGCACATAGTGGAGTGTGGATGGGTCCTCTCTCAAATCACTCATCTCTCTTTTGGTGGCTAGTAAGGCTAAACCTTGTGTGGCTCTCTTGGTATTTGCACCCTCATTTGGCTTGTGGCACTCACTCACTTTTTGGTGGATCTCTCTCTCACCACTCTTCTCACTTATGGTATGCTTGCTCTCTCTCTCTCAACTTGCTTTGCATGGCTTTTGTCGTGTCTCGAATCACGGACACCGGGAGTAGAGGATACCCCCTTTTTAGGTTCGGCACGGGGCGCGAAGGTGGCTGGGAGACGCCTTACCCGGGAGTAAGACCAACGATTTCTTCATCGGGACAAGCAAGCAAACAACACAGAGACACACGGAGTTTAGCCAGGTTCAGGCTGCCCGGAGGCTAAAAGCCCTACTCCTGCATGTCTGGGTTGAGGTGTTCATCATGGTGTGGTTTACAAGGATGTTCAGGGATGAACCCGGCAGAGTTCTGGCCGGAGGTAGACGAAGAGCAGATCCTGCCCTGGGGAGATAACCTCTCTCTCTACCCTCTGAACCCTAGTCTAGTCTTCAGCTTCGATCTCACCTCTCTCTCTCCCCCGGTGCCTTGGTCCTCCTTTTATAGGCTAAGGGGATCCGACATGGGCACGCGAGGAGCGTGAGGGGTTTTAGGCGAGAGAACCCCATGGCGGTCTTTGGAGGAGACGTGGCCTCTTCTCCTCCAAGTATCTTCTGTGGGGTGGCGCGGTCGTCCGCCCTTGGGGAAAAGTGGGACGGACAAAGCCTGTCCGCCCCACCAACCACGCCCGTGGCGACGTCACAGGGGGCGCGTCCTTCGTCTTGGCGCCCAAGTCTTCTACCAGCTTCATGTACGAGCTGGCGTTCTTATCCTCTCAGCTGTACGGATGGAGGATCCGGGGATACGCCTGGCCTCCTGCCGGGCGCATGAACCCGCGGGTACTCCGCCTTGTTCTCCGGGCGAAGGGTGACCCCGGAAGGTCACCTGGTCCTTAGCAGCAGCATGTCGATGTCGAACTTGTCGGGCTTCCTTGGGGTGGATGGGCTGACCCATCCACCAGTCTTGACTCCTTGCCTTGTCCATCTTCCAGGTGGGCCCAGGTGTTGGATCCACTTTGGCAGCATCAGGGGAACCCCATGTTCCACCGTTGCGACAGTAGCCCCCGGGCATGGTCCCGACGGCTCTTGCTTCAGCTGCTGCCGGGGCTATGGCCAAAGAGTTGGCCAAAGTGGGTCCTCGGCGTCTTGTTTTGACTGAACAGTCCCTCTGTCAGAGGGCAGGGCTTGGAGTTATTCCGCTCGGGGGAATAACTGCAACTGTCCCCTCGACTCCTGCTGCGGAGAAGCCAAGGAGACCGCTGTAGAAAGAAGGCGCCGCGCGCTATAAAAGCAGAAGGGGCGTCTCGCAAGTCTCCATTCTTCTTCTCCATTGCTCCATTGCTCCCATCCCGGACATGGCAAGAGGGAAGAGAGGTGTCGGGCGTCCACGTGCTTCGGCTCCGATGGAGAAGAGTACCAGCAACCGCGGAAAAGCGGCCACAAGAGGGCGAGCGAAGCGCGGCCGTGGTGGTCGAGGGACTGTGAGGCGCGAGAGATCTCCTTCTCCGCCTCCACGGATTGCGATCCATACAAGCTTCGCGCCATTCGAGTTCATCCTGGATCTGCGCTGCAAGATCCGCAGTCGGATTTACCTTCCGGACTCCTTCGCAATGGAGATGGGGGACGACAAGCCTCCGGGCTTGTGGCTGCAGGTGGAGGGCTGCCCCAATGGCCCTAACTGGATCTCTGTGGAGTACACCGTCGACAACTCCATGCTCCTCGGTCAGGGGTGGAAATCTTTCGCCCATTCCCGCCGCCTGACCCGGGGGCAGTATCTTGCCTGCAAGTATGACGGAGACGCCACACTCACTGTGAAGATCTTCCGTGCTGCAGGAGGGCGCGTGGAATGCTGTGCCGAGAGTGAGAGCAGCAGCGGCTCCGGCTCCAACGACGAGGATGAAGATGAGGAAAAGTCATCTAGCATCAAGGCCGAGAAGAGCTCGTCTTCCTGAGGGAAAGAAGCTTCAAGACGACGGCCCCGAAGATCTCCTTGACCTCCTTCTTGGCCGCCTCGTCGACGTACTTCTGGAAGTAGCGTCTTCCATTGTACGGTGGTGCTCCTTGTTCGCGGGAGCCAATATTTTTGTTGTAAAAATTAGCCCCCACTGTAGATCTTGGAAAGAAGAAGAGCTTGTTCTCCTTTTTGTCTCTTGGTCTTCGTGTCGCACTGGTGTGAATGGGAACGGTTTTTTCGCCAAACGCGCCCCCATTATTGCGGTAGCCATACCGTCAAGGAGTAGGTGGAGCGTGAAGGGTCTATAAAAGGCCCCTCAAACCCCAACTCCCTCAACGCATCTCCTCGCCTTGCTTCCTTCCCCTCCCCTCCATAGATCGTAGAGCAATGTCTGGTGAGGAGGAGATGTCGTTGTCCGACGTGTCGACGACGGAATCCATCTTCCGAGGCGCGGCGGATGCGCCCAAGGAAGCTGAGGCCCGAACCACTAGAGGGAAAGAGGTCGCTCCTCGACCTCGGGTCTCCGTGGTTTTCCCAGCGGTGGGGAACATTGCTGGTTCCGCAGCTATGGAAGCGTCAGTGGCGCTGGCGACCCGGAAGGACATCATCAAGATGGACTTGCAGAGAGAGGTAGCGGGCAATCCGAGATTGATCCGCCACCTCTGCGACCTTGATAATGTCTTCAAGGTAAAGTTTCCTTGGCCTTGGCGAGATGATCTTAGGAAGAATATGCGTCTTGATTCGACCTCTTTTCCTCATGCAGGATGAAGAGGACATCATGGACAAGTTCGTGGACCACGTGCACCTCCTCTGCAGCCAGCATGTGCCGGGGTTCGCCCGGAAGTTCCCCGGCCCGTGGGATCCCTGAAGATCCTTCGCGAATGTCCTCCTTCGTCCCAGGCGTCCCCGGGAATCCGGAGTTGACCCGGCAGGCAAGAATAAAAACAAGTCTGCACAGCAAGGAGCCCTAAGTTGGCCTTAGTAGCATAGGCTTAATATGTAACCGAGAAGTTGCACAACTGAATGTAATTCAGAATTTAAGTTCAGATGAATGCAACCTAGCCTCAACTCCCGGGGTCATTTCCCAAATCTTCCTTTGCACTAACGCGCTGTCAAGTTTTCAGAGGAGATCTCTTAGGTGCCAAGTACTCTGACTGCGTGCACGCAGTAGCAGTACCCCTAAGAGCACTATACCTTCTGGGCGCCTACTCCATTGTCCACGGGTACTAGGCCAGAGGGAAACGGACCGTTCGCTGGGGTGGATGCATTACCCCCGCAAAGGCTGTCATCAACTATCAAGCTTGCGTAGGTCGATGGTATATTGACTCCGAGCGAGATGTCATGCCTAAGTGCAGGATGCAGATGCAAGGACTTAGCTGATTTCTGTCGTGTCCTCGATTCGTCCTGTCCCTCCCTGGTACCCAACTCCTTAGCCGTTTTCCACCGTCAGTTCCAGTCCCGGGAAGGCGCTGCACATAACAAACTTTCAGTAGGAAAGAATGGACCCTCTTTTCATGTCATGATAGTGTTTCATCCGGAGCAACCCGCAAGCAAAGTTGAATGTGCATTTCTGTGTTTAAGTTTGTTAAAACACAACACTGCCGTTCACTCCTTTCCGCGGCAGTACGGCACGATCGGGTGGCAGTGCCTACTGATAGGCCACTCGCGCTCGACCCATCAGCCATCGGCACCATATCAGCCCCCTGCTTGGGGGTTGTTGCGGATAACACACATCGCGATGATTCTTACACCCTATTACAGAACACTAGCCCCTTGGGCATGCTTAGCGGATTCGACGTTTGGCGATTCATGTTCATAATTAGGGGTAGAACTTGCGGAGATTCTCGATGTTCCAGGCGTTGCCCTCCGGCCTGCCTTTATCGTCTTCCAGATAGACTGCTCCAGGTCTCAGGGTATGAGTAACCTGGTAGGGTCCTTCCCACTTTCTTGACATCTTGTTCAAGCCCTCGAGTTTCTGTATCTTGCGGAGTACCAGGTCTCCGGGCTGCAGTTCCCAGGACCGGACATGACGGCTGTGGTAGCAGCACAGCCCTTGCTGATATCGAGCACATCATAAAGATGCCCGACATTGAATCTCTTCCAGGAAGTTTATGTCATCAATCCTCCACTCAGCTTGGGTGTCTTCATCGTAAGCGAGTACCCGGGGAGATCCATGCCTTAGCTCTGTTGACAAGACAGCTTCAGCTCCATAAACAAGGAAGAAAGGTGTTTCTCCAGTTGCTCGGCTTTGTGTGGTTCTGAGGGACCACAGTACACTGGGCAGATGATCAATCCAATTCTTCCCCCTGTTCTCCAGCTTGTCAAAAGCTTTGGTCTTCAGACCTTTTAGGACCTCCGCATTGGCTCGCTCCACTTGTCCGTTGCATCTTGGATAGGACACTGATGCAAAACACACCTTGATGCCCAATTCATCACAGAAGTTGAGGAAGGCTCGACTTGTGAACTGAGTGTCGTTGTCCGTGATGATCCTGTTAGGTACTCCGAAGCGATAGACAATCCCCTTGACGAACTTGATGGCGGCCTGGGCCGTCTGGCGTGGTACTGACATCACTTCAACCCACTTGGTGAACTTGTCAATAGCCACGAACAGATACTCGTGTCTGCCAGCTGACCTTGGCAACTTGCCCACGATATCAAGCCCCCAGACTACAAATGGCCAGGATATTGGGATTGGTTGGAGGGCTTGAGCTGGCTGATTGATGTTCTTCGCGTAGTATTGGCAAGCTTCACAGGTCTTGACAATTTGCTCGGCGTCGTGCAGGACTGTTGCCCAGTAGAAACCTTGACGGAAAACTTTTCCCGCCAGAGATCTTGAAGCAACATGACTTGAGCATGTGCCCTCGTGGATGTCTCGTAGCAGTACTTGGCCTTGCTCTTGTGGTATGCAGCGGAGCTTGACTCCGTTGTCGCATCGATAGAGCTCGCCGTCGATCAGGATGTAGAGCTTGGCTTGGCGAGCCACCCGCTCGGCATCATGATCATCATCAGGAAGAGCATGCTCCGTCATGTACTTGATGATGTCCAGGGCCCAGGGTGGGTGGGTTCTTTCCACCGGTAGCACCATTTGACCAAGGAGAAGCATGGCTTCCCTTGGTCCAGGTTCTGCCAGGTCTTGCGCGTCTCCTGGGCTGGTTTCCCGGGTTGTCGAAGTAGACGGGTACCCAGCCCCCAGTGTCGATGTAGACCTTGCCTTGAGCCTCTCGGGAGACACAGAGGGTTGCCGGAGCACCTCAATGTAGATCCCGGGAGGCACTGGTTCTCGCTTGGAAGCCATTTGTGACAGCTCATCCGCGGACGTGTTTTCGTCCCTCGGGACGTACACGGCCCGAAAGCTGTCGAAGCGTCGCTAAAGCTTCCATACCTCCTCGACGTACGGTGCCATCTGAGGGCAGGCGTACTCCTTGTTCACTTGTTTGATGACTATCTGAGGGTCACCCTTGACGATGAGCTTGTTGATACCGAGGCCAACGGCAGCATGAAGTCCCGCAAGCAGGCCCTCGTACTCCGTCTTGTTATTCGAGATATTCTCCTTGTAGTGCATCTGGACGACGTACTTCAGACGATCTCCCGTGGGTGAGATCAAGACAACTCCAGCGCCTCCCTGGCCCTTGGTGTAGGAGCCGTCGAAGTTCATGGTCCAGGCGTCGGGGTCTTCTTTCCCAGGAAGGATGGATTCCTCCACCGGGTCGTCAAATGCTGTCTCAGTCCACTCTGCCGTGAAATCAGCCAGCGCCTGACTCTTGATGTTGTTCGTGTGGTCGAACTTGAGGCCAAAACCTTGAAGCTCCATGGCCCACCATGAGACACGTCCGGTGGCGAGTGGGTTCTCCAATGGGCTTCTCAGGGGATACTTGGAAACCACGGTGACGGGGTGGCTTTCGAAGTAGGGCCTCATCTTGCGAGAGGCGATGAGGATCGCCAGTAACAGCTTCTGCATCATGGGGTACCGCTCCCGGGCGTCGCGCAGCACCGAACTGATGAAGTAGACCGGATGCTGTATCTTGCGGGTTACCGAGTCCTTGATGGGCTCGGCTTCCTCCAGGCGTTCTGCTTCAACGAGAGTGAATCAGCCCCCAGCGATGCTTCTTCTGTGACGTGATGGCTCGTCGGTTGGCACGTCGGGCTCAGGGTCTTCTGACCCTTTGTCACCCGGCTGCCTCTTCTTGCTTGGTTGCCCCGGGAGGATGTTCCCGGGACGCTTGCCCTTGATCTTGCTTGGAGGAGCGTCACGCTCTACCACAAGAACTGCACTGATCACCTGGTTGGTGGCAGCGATGTACAGCAGTAGGGGCTCCTTCTCTGTTGGTGCCACGAGGATGGGGGGTGAGGCGAGGTAGCGCTTGAGGGACTGAAGAGCTTCTTCAGCCTCTGGGGTCCACTTCACGGGACCCGTCTTCTTAAGTAGCTTGAAGAAGGGTAGAGCTCGTTCCCAAGCCTTGAGATGAACGCCCGAGTGCGGTGATACACCCGTTGAGGCGCTGCACGTCCTTGACCCTCCTCGGTGCCTCCATGCACTCGATGGCCTTGATCTTATCGGGGTTGGCTTCGATCCCCGATGGGAGATCAAGAACCCGAACAGCTTGCCGGACGGGACCCCAAACACACACTTGTCGGGGTTGAGCTTGAAGTTGACCCGACGAAGGTTGTAGAAGGTCTCGTGCAGATCTTGGATGAGGGAGTCCTTGTACCGGGTCTTGACCACGATGTCGTCGATGTACGCCTCCACGCTGCGGCCCAGCTGGGACCCAAGGCATGCTTGCATGGCGTGCTGAAAGGTTGCACCGGCGTTTCGGAGGCCGAACGGCATCCGGGTGTAGCAGTAGCAGCCCTTGGGTGTGATGAAGGCCGTTTTCTCCTGATCCTCCACCGCCATCATGATCTGGTGGTACCCAGAGAAAGCATCCAGAAACACAGGAGCTCGCACCCCGCGGTAGAATCCATGATGAGATCGATCCGGGGCAGTGGGAAAGGATCCTTGGGGCAGGCCTTGTTTAAGTCGGTGAAGTCGATGTAGAGCCGCCACTTGAAGGTCATGGGTTTTGGCACCACCACGGGATTGGCCACCAAGTTGGGTGCGGAACCACCCTGATGACGCCAGCTTCTTCCAACTTGTCGACCTCGGACACGATGAACTCCAGTTTTTCCTTGCTCTGCCTACGCAGAACGTGTTTTACCGGGCGAGCATCCTCGCTGACCGCCAGTTTGTGCTCGATCACCTCCCTTATTACGAAGGGTAGCCCTGACGCTTCCCATGCGAAGACGTCAGAGTTTTCCCGAACGAAGGCGACGAGCGCGCTTTCCTATTTGTCGGTGAGGCGGGCGCCGATGGTGATGGAGCGACTCCCGTCACAGGTCAGCGCCACCTTCTTAGTCATTTGCGGATCTTCATGGAAAGACGCCTTCTTGGGGGAAGTTGACGACGAGCCCCAGGGTACCCTCCGTCCCCGGAGAATGCACCGACGTCAACCTCCTTTACATCTTGCGGAACGCCCGAGGTTGCCGCCACCGTCTGGTTCAGCTTATGGACGCAGAAGATGGCGTCGTCAATGTCAGCCTTGACCTTGATCACTCCCCAGGCCACGGGGATCTTCATCATGTTGTAGGCGAAGTGTGAGACGGCCATGAACTTGGCCAGAGCAGGCCGGCCAAGTATGTCGTTGTACGGAAGTGGCGTGTCTGCGATGTCGAAGATGATGTACTCAGTGTGAAAGTTCTCCGGGTCACCAAAGGTGACGGGGAGCGTGATCTTTCCCGGCGGCCGATTGATGCTCACATTCACGCCTTGGAACACGCCGGTGTCTTGCAGGCGGGAAAGGGGGATTTGCAGAGTAGCCAGCACCTTCGCCGTCAGCAGGTTGAGGCTGGAGCCTCCGTCGACCAGCATCTTGGTGACCTTGTAGTTGTGGATGATGGGCGATACGATCAGAGGTAGTGTTCCCACCCCGGCCACGTTGGCAGGGTGGTCTTCCAGGTCGAAGGTGATGACTTGTCTAGACCTTCCAGGGGCTTGGGCGGAGCAGAAGCAACCGCGTTTAGCTCCCGGACTAGCCTTTTACACGTGCCGTTCGAAGGAGGCAGAGAAGCTCCCCCGTGAGTGCACCCGACAACTCCGGTGACTTCCTGGAACCTCCCGTTATTGCCGCCCTGGGGAGCCGGAGCTTCCTTGTGTTGGAGATATGCCCTAGAGGCAAATAAATAAATAAGTATTTATCGCATTATCTCATTAAGTTTATAATTAGTTTTATACGTGCTATAACTGTATTAATCGGAATTGTTAATACACGTGTGGTATGTAAACAAACTAGAGTCCCTAGTTAAGCCTCTATATAAACTAGTCCATCAGTCAATGGATGATCGTGATTTCCCGATCATATTGATTCATAACAGTTGATGATGGAGTCATTTTATTAGTAGAATAATTTGATGGACATTACCCACCAAAGTATTGCAATAGGATCGTGTCACTAAGTTCAACACTGAATAGGAGAGTAACGTGATAGCTTATTCCTTAGACTGTGAGATTATATCAAGTCGCTGCTTCTGGAAGATACTTTGATCGCATCAAACGTCATATCTTATATAGTGTGACAATAAAGGTGACACTTTCGGGTATTGGAAGGAAGTAGTCGGGGCGAGTGATCAAGAGCGGGATTTGTTCATCCGTGTGATGGAAAGATACTCTGGGCCCACTCGGTGAGATTATATCTGTAAAGCTGCGCAGCGTATGACTAGGTCATTGGTGATATAATATCACGGAACGAGTTAAGTAACCCTTGTCGGTAACGAGATAAAACACAACATAGGATGTTGACGATCGTATCTCGGACAAAGGTAGTATCGATGGAACAAACAGAATGAACATATCATGTTAACGGTTCAACGACAATTTATTCTGGAATGCACAGGGGCCGTCATAGTCATCCAGGGCTCCCTGACGGTCATTGGCGAGCGAAGGGTCTCGACCATGTCTGGAGTATTCCCGAACCGTAGGGTAACACACTTAAGGTCTTGACGATGCTTGGAGAACGTTTTGGAAACATCGGAATCATTTAGGTATAGAGAAAAGAGGTTCCGGAAAAGTTCCGGCAAGAACGGAAGTGTTCCGAGGAAGACCGAAGTGAGTTCGGAGTGATCCGAAAATTGTTTCGGAGTCACGGGAGATTAAATAGTATGTAAATATATTAATTATGGAATTTATATATTTATATTAATTTAATATTTAATAAAAAGGAGAAAAAAAGGGGCAGCCCACCTAAATGGGCCAAACCCCGGAGGGAAAGGCCCAGGAGGGGGCCGACCTCCTTGAGGAGGTGGTGCGGCTGGGCCATGGGGCCCACCCGGCCACCATGGGGTGCGGCCAGGGCCTCCATGGCCGGCGCACCAACCCCCTCCCTCTCCTTTTGTTTAGTCCCACATGGACAACTTGAGGAGAGGTGCAACCCCTCTCCTCTAATAAATAGGAGGCCGGATTAATTGAGAAAATACACAATAAATCCAGGAATTAATTTCGGTTGGACTAAGCTTCTCCCTTTGTCCACTTCCACCCTCTCCGTCTCTCGGCGTATGCGGTCCCACGTTTGAACTGCGTATACTTGAGACCTATATACGGCAGTACGCCGTTGTGCTGCGGGATTCCACCCAAAGTTCTCGCTTCCGCTATCTCGGCTGGATCGGGGAGCCCGGAGGTCATCGTCAAGGTCCGTACGTCTGCGAGTACTCGGAGGTGCCGTACACTCAGGCTCGGCACCGGAGCATCATCGTCGCGCCGCCTCCTTCTTTGTCGGCCCAGTGGAAACCAGGGTACCACGGGCCGGCCTGCCACATCCCTCAACACTCTACTGAAGATTCTGCTAAGGACCAGGCGTCTCAGCCTGGTGAGCCTCGCGAGAGACCTTTCCCTCATGAGGGCCTCCCCACTGAGAATGTCACTAAGTCCTGGCGCACGTCTGCGCCTCCCTCGCGAGGCGTCAAGTACTCAAAGACCTCGACGAGGCAACCCAGCTCTCGCGAGGTTCCTTCGGGTGAAAGCAAGCTCTGTCTCCGCGATAGAGCGCACATGGCCTCTGCGCCCGCTGCAGAGTGATGCGCGCGCTTGCGCGCGATGATGACCGCGCCGCAGTTGCCTCTTTGGTGATAAAGGTGGTCAACAAAGCAGCACCGAGCAAAGCGGACTACAAGAATTGCCATTCCGGTGATAAGGGGACCGTTGGCCACTACGCTCCAAGCCGACGTCCGTGGGACACCCCACGGGCCTCTCCAACGCCAGCCCATCGTCCTGGATGGACGGTGGCTTTTCCTGCACAGGACTCAGCATTCTGCCATGGACCGAGTCCATGGATAGCCGTGGCCATGCACTGTCCTCTTCCTTCGTCGCCATGTGGTAGCCCTTCCCGCCCAATGAATTAGGGGAAGAGGTCCGAGGCCACCTATAAAAGGAGGCAGTGTACGACCAGGAAAGGGGATCTGCCATTCGCCAATCGATTCAGACATTGACCAGTTGGAGCTCATCCACACCACCGCAAGGGAGAAGGCATAGCATCTTCCACCATAGCTTCCTCCCTAGCAAAGCTTGAGCCTCTGCTAGCTCAATGTACTGTAACCTCCATAAGCAGTGCAATACAACCAAGCTGGAGTAGGGTCTTACACCTCACGGTGGCCTGAACCTGGGTAGCGGCTCGTGTTCACTCTCTGTCACGATGTCCCTCACCGAGCTCGACGAGCACCGTCGCCGAGGTAGTTGAGGGTTGTTTGATAGCGTGTTCAGCCCCCTGCCCGTACCTGGCTTTAGTGAGACACACCCTAGTTCCTGGGACCAGTCTCCGACATTTGGCGCGCAGGTAGGGGGGCTGAGGCGCGTCTTCAACCTCTCCTCCACCATGGCCGAGGCACGTGCTGAGCGTCTCGCGCACCGGACGTCAGGCAGAGCCGACACCGAGCCCGTCGTCAACCGCAACCCGCGTGGCCGCCCGCGCACCGGCAACGCTCCTGAGCGCAACGGCGACCCTGAGCCCCGCGTTGAGCATCCAGAAGACCAGGACGGCGACGGCAAGGAGGAAGCTTCCTCCCTGCACCCATCCAGGGACCAGGGCACCTCTACGTAGAGCCGGGCGGCGCCCAGCCCAAGCACTGCGCTGCTCATGGCGCAGGAGCTACTGCGCTACCACCCCGCCCAGGCGGGCCACGACGACTGGCTCGACCGCGTCACCGAGCTCGTCAACGCCGCTGTTGTGCCCGCTCCGGCACCCTTTCGCTCGCTGATGCACTCCGGGCTCATGGGGAACGTAGCGCACGGCGCTCCTCCTCCGCCTCCACCTCCGCCAGCTCCTCCAGCTGGAGCACCGGCTGGATAACGCGTCGTGTCGCACGCCTCTTCGCCGCACGACTGCCAAATCGTGCAGCGGGCGCCAGCGGACGCGCACGTGGAAATCGAGCGCCAGCGGGACCGCCACAACCGCGCCGTCGAGGACGTCGCAGCCGCGGGGCGCCAGAACCGCCACGCGCTCGCCGACGGCGTCATGACGTACGCCACAGGCTGCACCGCGTTCACCCGCAACCTGCGTCGCGTCGTCTGGCCGGTCAAGTTCAAGCCAGACCTTCCTCCGCGCTACGACGGCAAGAACAACCCCCTGGAGTTTCTGCAACTCTACACTGTGACCATCCAGGCCGCAGGCGGCAACGACAAGGTGATGGCCAACTGGTTCCCCATAGCCCTCAAGGACGTAGCACTCTCGTGGCTCTTGAACCTCCCCGAGAACACCATCGACTCATGGGAGGAGCTCTGCAAGTGCTTCGTGGCGAATTTCAAGGCACGTACGAGCGCGTCCTCACCTAAAATGACCTCCGCGCTGTGTGCCAGAAGCCTGGCGAGACCCTCCGCAGATACATCCAGCGCTTCAGCCAAGTCCGCAACAAGATTCCGAACATCTCCGACACGCAGGTCATTTCTGCCTTCGCCGTGGGCATCATGGACGTCAGGATGCGCGAGAAGCTCGGCATCCACGACAACCTCACCTCTGTGGTGAAGCTCTTCGACTTGGCGGACAGGTACGCCAAGGCTGAAGAGGGTCACCTCTTTGTCAAGCAAGAATCAGAGGACGAGCCTCATGAGGGGTCCAAGCCCAAGAAAAAGGCTAGCGAGAAGCGCAAGGTCACAGTTGTCCTCGCGGCAGAGCCTGACGCCAAGCAAAAGCGCGTTACCACTCCAGCGGCGGAGCCGCAACAAGCAAGCAAGGCAGATGATCGCCCATTCTGCGTCTACCACAACAAGCACAACCACGCGACTGAAGACTGCTGGGAGCTCAAGAAGATCCGCGACAGCCGCGAAAAGCGCCGGGGTCACGGCGGCCGCGGGGGCGGACGCTGGAACAACAACTACGACAACTACCAGCGGAACCCTCAAGCGAACGCCTTCCAGCAGAACCCCGCCGGGAAAAACAACAATCTCCCCGACGAGGACCCTGGGGGCTACCAGGTCCCTCGCGGGGCAGCATGCATCCTCGGCGGGGCTCAGGCTCCCAGGTCCAACCGCCACTTCAAGCAGCTCTCTCGCAAGGTCAACGCCGCGCTTCCTGGGGTTGAGGCATCCCAGCCCCTCAACTGGTCGCAATACCCCATTGCCTTCGACTCCAGCGACCACCCAAAGTCCACCAAGACCGTGGGCACCATCCCTCTGGTGTGCACTCCCACCATCAACAACATCGCCGTCACCAAGACGCTCATAGATGGGGGTGCAGGCCTGAACGTCATCTCTGTCGAGACCTTCGAGAAGCTTCAAGTACTATATGAGCGGCTGATGCCCACCAGGCCCTTCTCGGGGGTGACAAAAGGTACCACCACCCCTGGGGCAAGTGAGGCTTCCAGTCACCTTCAGAACGCAAGAAAACTACCGCACCGAGTTCATCGACTTCGACGTCGTGCACATCGGCCTGCCCTGCCACGCCATCCTCGGCTACTCCGCTCTCGCGAAGTTCATGGCTGTCACTCACCACACTACAACATCGTCAAGCTTCCAGGCTGCAGCGGCACCATCACCATCTGTCGCCAGGTCAAGGACGTCATGTGCTCTGTCGAGCATGCCTACAAGGCCACCGCGGTGGCATTTCCTGCTGACGAGGACGTAGAGGAGCCTCTCGCGAGGCCGGCAAAGAAGAAGCAGTTGTTCTCTCAGGAAAATTGTAACAGCTCGAAGTATGAGAACCTAAAAACCTGTGTAATTTTTCCACTTTTGCGTTCATTGCATCATGGCATCATGCATCATGTTGTTGTCACTAGGGATTTGTGCTAGGGAATTGTGGTTGTTGCTAGGGAATTGTGAGTGTTGCTAGGGAATTGTTGTGGTTTGGCACCACTTCAAACAAGATGCTAAATTTGCTACAACCAATTCCAAAACAACGAAGGCACTCAATCTTGCAAACTAAAATTACTTTGACATCTCCTATTTGTCAAGGAAGTTCCAAGAGCTCCAAAATAATATTTTGCACTTGCTCCAAATTGTTAAAGGAGCAACATCTTTGAATTTAGCAAAAATGCCCTATCCACCTTTCTAAACAAAAGGAGTTCAAAACATTTTATTTGGAGGCGCCAAATTTTGTGGAGCTTCCTCATGATATAAAAAGGCCACCCAAATTATTTCATAATTTTTGAAAATGTTTTGGTGCCTAAATTAAATCACTGAAGCTGCTGGTTTTAAAAGGTTTTATAATTTAAAAGGGAAAAGGACCTGGTTGTGATGAACTTAAAAGTTCCAGGTTTTTTTTCGTGAAACGGTCATCTCTCTCCTCGAGCACTGTCGCCACAGCGCGCCGTGCTCCCATGCCGCACGCCCCCATTGCCGGGCCCCCTCTGCCCACTCCCCTGCGAGGAAGGGAAGCCAGCCACGAGCCCACCTGCTCCTCACCCGTCCCCCAGATTTTTCTTCCCCGTTCCTCTCCTTTTCCTTGCTTCCACCATGGCCGCCCGCAGCTCGAGCTCCGCCGCCGCGTCGCTGTCGACTGGGTAGCTCCCGACCGGAACCAAGGACGTAGGAAGCTCCGCCGTGTCCTCCTCTACTTCCGCACCAAAGGAATCGGCCGGGGAAGACCGAAATCGCCGTCACCTTCCACTGCCTCGCCACGGCACTTCGAGCGCCGCCGCGGTCGATTGCCGCCGTTCCAGTCCATCCTCGACCACGCCGAGCACCTCCACGCCACCAGGGTGAGCACGCGACCTCCCCCGTCCACCTTTTGCTCGATCGTGTTCCGTAGCCTCGCCGTTGTGCAGTGAAGTCGCCGTCGCCGCTCGTTGCGCTGCTTCGGATAATCGGATTGAAGAACGATCGGATTTTCCGAAATATCTCAGTACGTCTGGACCTTAGGTCCTTAGCCGATTTTTTCTTCAACCGCGGAGAGGATCGGATAATCCGAGATCAAGAAATTCGGATGTTCCGAAGAACATCAGTGCGGGAACTTCCCAGTCCTTAGTCGATTTCTGGCTCTGTTTTTTTAGTCGGATATTCCGAGTGTAGAAAATTCGGAAATTCCGATTTGTGTCCAGCAACCAAAACTGATTCTGTTTCTTCTTTTTCCTTCTAATTTGGCTAAGAATTCCCTTGTTGCTTAACCATAGATTGTAAGAGGACATGATTTAGAAGAGGAAATACCATAATCTAAAAGAACATATTTAATTTAGTGAGTTATAAAAGTAATGCCCTTTTAATCAGTGCATTCTAAAATTGGTGTATCATACCAAAATGCTCCCAAAAGTATGGTATAACAAGTGGCATCTTTTCATGCATGTTTACCTCATGGTAGAGCACAGGAAAACATTAAAAACAATGTGGAGCTTTTATCTCTTGGTTATATAATAAAGTCCGTACCTCATGTAATTTGGTAGACCTTGCTATATTAAGTTTAATGCATTCAAAATGCCATCTCATCATATGTCTGCGCATTGCATTTGTTAAGCATATGTGTGGTGATTGAATTGTTTTCTTCCGATGTTTTGTGCTCGATAGATCAAGCAGCCGGGGTTATTCCACAATACCCTGAAGAGCCGTACTACCAGCACGCTGATCCAGGCAAGCGTAATCCCCCCTCTGAGCATATCTTATCCTATTTTTCCGCAAGTATTTTTTCCACTATAATATTGCATGCGGTTCCAAATGTCAATTTACTGGATTAGAGTATCCCATAGTTGCATTAAGTGTCCGATGCCAATACCTGTTCCCCTCCTATTAACCATAGGTTTGTATTGTTGGTCTGAGCTACTTAACTATGCGATGTTGATGCTTAGCCATGCTTAGTAGATGTTTATCTGTACGATGGATGGTTGATGTTGGAAACAGGTGTTGAGATGAGAATGATGGTGGAGAAATTGTGGTGTCGGATAATAAAATGCTTAAAGGTGGGGATGAGAGGCCACTGTGGTTGTGGTGCTTTGTCTCGTTCTCGCCGCCTAGGTGCGAGTTCTATACCTCTTGAACCAAGACTGAGCGTGCAACCATGCGTGAGGCCTATGCATTTGCAGGAACCCTCATAGACTAAATAACTCGGGCGGGGCTAGCCAGGGTCCTCTAGTTCGGGCTTCCATTTGCGCGTGCGTGATGATGGTGGGATGAACTGAGATGAGGATGGTGGTGTTAGGAAAATGAGTGGCCGTGGGGCGGGTGTTGCAGGCACTGGCTGCCCTGCCGCCACTGATGATCCTGGAAAGTCCTTAACGAGGGAGAAGTCGACACCGCTCCCACCCAGCCGGTTCTCCCAGGAAGAGAGCTAAAAGCTAGGTAATGGGCCGGACGGTACGCGTGGCAAACATTTGTACACCCTGCAGGGTTAAATCTTTTCGAAAAGCCGTGTCCACGGTTATGGACGACTTGGGAAGTGAAGGTAAGATCATAGAATAACTTTAACGGAATGATTAAAAACTGGGTACTAGAGGTACCACTCACAAACGCAAGGTGAGTTTCCTCGAGGGTGATTCTGGGAGGTGCCTTTGATGAACAGGTACAAGGGTTGATGATGAGTAAGGTGATGAAAGAAAGAGTTACTCCTTACCTCTTTTGAAAATATTCTGATTAGTCGATGCCATTGAGTTATGTTTTCCATAAATAAAATCAGCTTTATGCAAAACAGCCCTATGACTTTGAAAGCTTCATCGAGCTAATGCTCTATATATAATCTTGCGAGTTCGTCGAACTCAACGTCGTTTGTTTTGTTTCAGAGGAGGACTTCACCGACCTCGAAGGTGGGTTCTTTGTGGACGTCGACGAGTAGTCTGGGGTTCCCAGGTGGCAGCTTGGGACATCCTGGAACAGCTGGCGCTGGATGTTTATCTGTAGGCCTCTTAGGCCATATTTGGATCTTGTTGTTTAGAACAACTTATTTTGCTTCCGCTTGTTGTAATGTTGGGTCTGTGACCTCTGGTTGTCATTTGCTATCTTTCTCTATTATAAGAGTTGAACTATATAATTTGTGTCGTAGAGTCTGTGATGTGCCAGTTGTTCCACAAGTCTTGATCTCTCTATTATGCTTTGATAGTGTGTCTGGTGGTATCGGATAACCGGGGACACAGTATCACTGTATAACAGTCGGGTCGGGGCGCCACAAAAATACAGCCATGAAGAAGGTGCCACTGGACGCCAGCAGCTCGGGGGCTAGCGTCACCATAGGCGCTGGCTTGCCATCTTAAGCTTGGAGACGCTTGACTCGCGCAATCCCCACACCTACGAAGTCACCGCAATGACATCTGCCGAGACTAACCCACGACAGTGTCGGCGTCGCTTGTCGATTTTGGTTGCGGAAGCTTGTCGATGATGTTTTGGAAGCTTGTCGATGTTTGTGGAAGCTTGTCGATGATGTTTTGATGAAGCTTGTCGATGATGTTTTGATGAAGCTTGTCGATGTTTGTTGAAGCTTGTCCATGTTTGTTGAAGCTTGTCGACGTTTATGGATGCTTGACGATGTTCTTGATCTCGATCACCCAACACGAGCACTCACACGCAAAGGAATAGGTCAAAAACAAACATGAGGAAAAAAAATCGAGCTGGCAAAATTTGCACCAACCGGCCGTAAAACGACCGTGGCTGGTTGAACCGGGCTGGAACCGGCCGCTCAACCCATATGGCACTCTGTTTAACCGGGCGCAAACCGGTCGTTGAACTAGAAAATCAAGATCGACCGGCGGCCAACCGACGCCCAACCGACGAGCTGCGGGGGCGGAAAATTGCCTCGAAAAACCTCAAATTTGTTGGGAAATTGACCGAATCGGGCTATGGGGATGCAAACAAAGGTGTATGGGGTCCTTAAGCATCAGATCCGTGGATCAAAATGACGAAAAAGTCAATGAATCAAGAGATCGGTCCAAATCCTTTTTGGGCTATTTTTCGATTTTTGAAATTTTTGGTGGAAAAGAAAAAATTGGTGGATTTGTGGGTGGAAAAGGAGTCAAATTTGTGGCAACCTTGCCCTTGATACCATATGATGACGTCCAACCTCTAGGGATGGCCCAATCTTCACGTATTTGACTATGGAAGAAAACGAAGAACACGTTGCGGGGAATCGGTGGCAAACGAGGGGGAAACGAACACAAACACAAGGGGATAACTATCTACTCCTGCAAGGAAAATTCAACCAGCAACAAACCACCGAGAGTATCCTCCGGTTCTCCAAATCCAAGCCAAAGCAAATCTAATTGAAACCGCTTTCTCTTATTGGCCGGTCCACCAATCCAATAGAATCCACAAGGTGGAGAGATTGGCAAGTTATCGCAACCACGGGAAGAGATCATGATTACCCGCGAAGGAGGGATTCATGGCCACAAAGGGGAAAGAGGAGCATAGCTCAATCTCAAGGTTTAGTTTAATCTTAGTCTAACCCTAGATATGAAGAGGAGGGGCCCTATTTATAGTCTAGAGGTGGTAGGGTTTACAAGGCCTAGGCCCACTTTGACTCGCAGGTCAAACGTCTGTCGGCTGGAATTCCGACTGAACCGGCCGTGGCCGGTTGGACCGGCGGTTGAACCGATATGGCCTTCTGTGAGACCGATGGTTGAACTGGCCATGGCTTGTTGAACCGGATTTTGAACCGACGGTGGCTGGTTGGACCGACGGTTGAACCGACGCCCTGAAACTTCATCTTCGTCTTCATATTATTGTCCGATTCCTTGTCCATCTTCATGTTCCTTCACTGCGGCTCCTTGGTGATCATCATGGGGTCCATTCCTGAGTATACAAAGCACACTAGCTTGAGGTAGCAACCCATTCATGTAATCATCTAGGTCAAGAAGAGTTAGGAGCGTGTTCACCTTATCTTGCAAAGCCTTGACTCGGGATCTTGTCATTGGACCATTGGGAGTGTCATGCTTGGTCATGTTGCTAGGTTGGGCTACATCACGGTGGACGGATTCCAGCGCCGCCCCGGCCCCCCTCAGCAAATACCCGGAGCACCTCAGCCACCGCGCTTCCCGGATAGCAGACAGACTCCAAGCGCTGCCCCAAGGCCCACCAACGCCACCCCCGTATCTGTTGAAAATATAAGCAATTTAGCATATGATTTAATTTGCGAAAATGGTAAACAAAACATGACTAGAATAATAAGAATTAAACTAATCATGCGATCTACCAATACCGTAGATAAACAGATGAAATCTAGAGCAACTACTGCAAGCAGAAACTCTAGCAAAGTATGAAACAGGACGATTAAGAACGCATACAGTGCGACAGCAGCAGAAGCGTTGGCGTTCATGTTGTCACCCATGTCGTCGATGAAGAGGCTACCGATGTCAGGGAAGAAGTCGTCGTTGTGGAAGAACTCGAAGCCAGTAGTCACGCGAGTGCGCTCCCCGAAAACCCTCTCCCGTACAGGATCACAAAAGACAGGGTTTCGGAGGCCTACTGTCCCTTCAACCGGTGCACGCCGGAAGACGGGATGGAGAAGACTTGAAATACGATGGCGCAAGGTTATGGAACTAGGGCGGCGAGCGACCATGTGTTGCGTTGTACTGGCAGCTAGGATTTTCCTCTGCTTATATAGCACGGGTCGGATAGGACGTGGGCGCAGCCCACGATTGAGTCGGTAACGTCTCCACGATCCAAAAGAATCGGAAAAGGCAAAACAATTAACGCGTCCGTTAATTATTAATCAATGACTCAATAAATTTTCCCGGACTGCAAAAATATAACTCGGCTCAGCGAGATTCCCACAACCCGCGGCGCGACGCGGCGTGTCGTGACGAGACGAGTGAGCGGCGGTGGTGGAGGAGGAGGAGTGCACGGGAGAGAGCCTTCTGCTCACACAAACACACCAAGTAGCACAACACTCCATCTTATAAAGTGTTGCAACTCTCTCCCAACTAGCAATGTGGGACTAAACTTTAGTCCCCAAACCAGCCATATAAGTGGGCCATGAGATTTTCGGAATTTAATTGGGCCATGGGCTAAAGCTGGGCAAAAGCCCACAAAATTCCAACAATCCCCCACAAAGTCTTATTGGCACACATCTCATCATTCAGTTCCAAAACGTTGTTTTATATACCGGTGATTAGTAGAGACTGTTAAGTTGAACTTCCACTTAAAAACTTATGCTACACTAGATCACAACTTGGATAGTGGACTATGCCTTAAACTACAAGTTTGCCGCGACCTAGTTTCACACAAATCCTTGACCGATACTGGGCTGCCGCAAGGCTTCCCCGCGGGTGGAGCTTATGCGTCATACTCCAAGACCTTTCATGAGTTTATTAAAGAGCACCCAACTCTCATAGACTACGACGTTTAATAGTCAGACTCATATAGGTGTATTCCTCAAGAGATGCTCTGCAGGACAACATCTCCGCTTATAAAAGTAAGTCGCTTGGAACACATTAAGATAAACATCAACCTGCCATGCAGATCAGGAGAGTATTGCATCTTCACGGAGTGGAAAAATAATGTAGGGATACTCTCCTCCTAGCTGACCAACAGCTTGTCTCCCACTTCTAATTCACGGGATCTCCAATCACATAGAGTGGTGTACCACTATGGACAACTTATACCGTGGGTCTCAAACCCATCTCACTCGATGCAGTATCTATCACATTACGTGATAAACCCTTTGTGAAGGGATCTGCCAAATTCTTAGACGTTTGGATACAATCCAACGCAATAACTCTGGAGTTCTTCAATTTTCTGACAGATTTCAATCTCCTCTTCACATGTCTTGATGACTTCAAATTATCCTTAGAATTTTTAATCTTAACTATCACAGTTTGATTATCACAGTTCATAAGGATAGCGGGTATTGGTTTTTCAACCACAAGTAAGTCCATCAAGAGCTCACAAAGCCACTCTGCTTCAACAGTGGCTGTGTCTAACGCTGTGAGTTCTGCTTCCATAGTTGACCTCGGTAAGATGGTCTGCTTGCAAGACTTTCAGAAAACAACGCCACCACCGAGTGTAAACACGTAACCACTCGTGGCCTTAATCTCATCAGCATCAGATATCCAGTTTGAATCACTATAACCCTCCAGTACACTTGGATACCCGTAGTAGTGAATTCCATACCTCGCAGTGCCTTTTGAATAATGCATAACTCTCTCAAGAGCATGCCAATGATCCTCTCCCGGATTAGAAACAAACCGGCTCAACTTGCTCATAACAAAAGAGATGTCAGGCCTCGTGGCACAAGCCAAATACATAAGCGAGCCAATAATCTGAGAATATCTCAGCTGATCTCTAGCACTCTGTTGATTCTTCCGAAGCAACACACTAGGATCATATGGTGTCGGAGAAGGCTTGCAGTCATCATACCCGAAGAGACTCAAGACCTTTTCCACATAGTGAGACTGAAGCAGTGTAATCCCACCATTACCATCTCTCTGCAGCTTGATGTTCAATATAACTTCAGCCACTCCTAGATCCTTCATCTCAAAACAGCGAGCTAAGAAATCCTTAACCTCCTTAATCAATTCAAGACTGGTTCCAAAGATCAGTATGTCATCAACATACAGACAGAGAATAACTCCCTCTGAAAGGATCGTATGACACCTAGAGGGGGGTGAATAGGTGCTACTTCAATTTTTAGTACTTTTTCAAATTAGGCTTGACACAAAAGGTAAATTCTCTAGATATGCAACTACGGTGAATTTACCTATATGACAAGCTAGCGACTAAGCAAAGTACACGAAGTAAAAGCTATAACAAGGATAGAGGTAACCGAAGTGAAAGCACGCGGAGACAAGGATGTATTCCTGAGTTCCTCCTTTTTGGGGGAGTACGTCTCGTTGGAGAGGTGTGAGTCAACACAATGACTCAACAGCCACAAAGGCTTCACCTTCTTCTCCGATGAACCGCACCACAAAGGTTTGGTTCACCTTCAACTATCGGAAACCTTCAAGGCGGAGTCCGGAGCCTTTACAACAACAATCCAGGGCACAACCCACAACTGGATTGGGGGCTCCCGAACGGCTACAATCTGTCACAAACACAACAAGTGAGTACAATAAGGGGCTAGGTTTTCCAAAGGGAAAACCTAGCAAATGGTCTCTCAAGTGAATGAGGGGAAATGAAAAATGGCTCGGTGAAGATGTAGATCGGGGCCTTCTCCTTCAATCCTCCAAAGATCAACAAGTTTGGGTAGAGTGATTGGGAGATCTAGTGATTCTTGAGCTTGCAATAATGGTGTGTTCAAGTTTGGGTGAGCTGCTTGTCCAAAGGTAGGTGGAGAGGTATAAATACTCCTCCCAGAATTTGTCTGTTGGAGGCAAAATCTGTCCGCAGCGGTAGTGCCGGGCCTCACCGGTAGCATCGGCTCGCGTTGACTCCATCTTCGAAAGTCGCCATCCAACCCAGCCCGCAGCGGTAGTGCTTCCTAGAGAAATGCGGTAGTACCGCCTGGCGCGGTAGTACCGGTCCACTACGGGGCCAGTACCGGCTGGAATTCTGCGCAGGCCTCATAGCTTCTGGAAAACACAGTACTGGCGCGGTATTGGCGCGGTAGTACTGCTTGCGCGGTAGTACCGGCTTACTACGGGCCAGTACCGGCTGGAATTCGGATGACACCCGTAGGCTCTGGAACTTGCGGTACTAGCCCCGACACTGAGGCGGTAGTGCCGGGGTGCTGCAGGGCGGTAGTACCGGGGCTGACCCGGTAGTACCGGCTGGTACAGAAAATACTCCATTTCATCCTTGAGACAAAACCTGTGTATATGCAATATATATGAAAGTGTTCCTGCAACTATTTAACACACAGGTCAGTCCTCTAATTGTGTTTGTCAACAAACACCAAAACACCCTAGGGAAATAAGATGCTATTTCAATCTCCCCCTTTTTGGTGTTTGATGGCAACACAATTAGTAGTAACACAAGATTTGCAAAAGATAAGCGGACTCCCCCTAGATGTGTGCATTATTTGGATGTTTTCCTTTGAATGCAAAACACGCAATCATCCAAACGGGCGGAGCTCCCCCCCCATATTTTACATATCATGCAAATTCACAAGATCAATATGAATAACAACTTGCACAAGACAATATAACTAGACATAAAGGAGTGCTAGATAGGTCATATTACAATCCACAAGGTCTTTGCACGTCTTACACTGTGCAACAAAGAGTGTTCAAAGCAAACATCCAACTAAAAGATGAAACACAAGCATAGAAGATCAAATGAAGACAAGAGCTTGTGTTTTGCCCATGCAAATCCCATGAACAAGTCCTAAATAGAACACATTCTCCCCCTTTGTCATCGAAATGCCAAAAAAGGAGAAGCGCGATGCTAAACGTCCCATGGAGAATCAAGCTCCATCCAAGTCGTGGGTGGAAGTAGAAGGTCCTGCGGGAGCCGAAGTTGCATCATCGTCGGTCCAATAGCCATGCTCGGAGATCCACTTGTCCTTGGGAGTGATGCGATCCTCGGAGCCGTTGGAAACTGTCATGCCCATCTTCGTCATCATCGCTTTCTGACGCGCAGCTACCTTCTTGTGGTACACATGGGCATCATACATGCGGTCTTGGAGGTCTAGCTTGAAGCAAAAGGCCCGCTTGGCCCTAATTTGAAGTTTCTTGATCCAAGACAGTTCCTCAAGAGGAGGCGCACTCCCACTGGCCCTAGAAGTCTCAGCAGCAGCAGCCCCTGCAGCAAGCTCAGCAGCACTCTTTGGCGGATCATGGGTGTTGACTCGAAGCTGCTTAGGCTTGAAAGTGATAATAGGACTGCCATCTTTCAAGATGTCTTTGTTCTTGGCTTGTAACCACTTGTGACGGATAAGCTTCATGATGTAAGGACCATAGATGGGTGCCCTCCTATCAATAACTGTGTTCCACATCTCGTTGTGCATGAAGTCCATAACATCCAATTTGTTTTCGGCCCCTTGGTTCGCCTTGGAAAGCTTGAGGAGGTCAAACATGAAGCCATGGGCTTGATCCCAATTACTGACACGGGGAGCAATTGTTTCACGATAGACGCGGTGCAAGATCTCAAAGGTGGGAACAAGGTGAGCAGTTTGGCCACAGATGCCATTCTCCATAGTGATAGGTTTAAGAACCCCCTTGCCGCTAGAATAGTCACCTTCATGGCATCTCCAACCACTAGGGGCAATCTCTCCCTGACAATCATAGCCTAACAGTGTCCCAAACTCCTTCATAGTTGCTTGAAGCATTGTATCCTTGGTCATCCACTTGATAGTCCTAGCATCATCGGTGTCAAAGTACACGGTTGCAAAGAATTGGATGATGTTGTACTCAATGAAAGGTTGATGAGTTGTCATGATGTCAATGAGCCCAAACTCTTCACACATTGCAACTGTCTCGTCAAAATAGCCATTGTGCTTAGGATCTCTCACCCAAGTCATGCCAATCATGTGTTGTGGGACAACTTTGTACTTCTTGTGGAGATATATTTCCTTGTAGATCCTCTCTTGGTCATTGGTGTAAAAGTGAGGGTGCTGGACTAGAGGTGACCTATCGGACTCATAAGGATTCTCTTCACGAAGCTTTTGATAGTCGTCATTCTTCCAAAGGTGAAGGGCCTTGCGAACTTGTTGATGCCTTGGATGCTTGGCAATCTGAGGAGTCTTGGGCTTAGAACAAGTCCGGGTAGTGGACTTGGCAGGCATCACTTCATCTTCCTCGAAATCCTCTTCCAAAGTTATCCTCTTCTTACCACCACGACTACCTGTGAAATAGGTAGGGAGGGAACATAGATAAGTGCACAAACGGACATTAAATAGTAACCGAGGGACTCGACAAACATGACATTTACAAGGGTGGTATCCTTTGCAACTACCACCTTGCCGAGGCCCTTTACCTCAGCTTTTGATTTATCACCATAAGAGACGGTTGAGTGATTTATATTTGGTCCCAACTCCGTCATGATCTCCTTGCTTCCGGTCATATGACTAGTGCATCCACTATCAACCACCCATTTCGACCCACCGGAAGCATAGTCCTACAAGAAATCATTGCTTGATTTTAGGTACCCATCTTGCAATGGGTCCTCTTTGGTTAGCAACAAGGGTCTTAGGAACCCAAATAGCACGAGCAACATATCCATCATAAGGACCAACATATTTTGCATAAACATCACCATAATAATCAACATATAAATGTAGTGAGGGTTAGCATCTCCCGCAAAGTCACTACGAGTGGTCTTGCCCCTAGTGGCATTCCCACTCGCAATGGGAGTCTTGGTTTGTGCGGCTTGGCCTTGTTGTTGCTCTTCTTCTTTTTGCCTTGGCTACATAACCAAGACCCTCCTTCCCTTTGTGTTGCTTTTGCTCAACAACATGAGCAACAACCTTTTCTTTACCTTTGGGAATTGAGGTCTTGGCAAGCTCAACCTTCAACCTAGCATTTTCCTCAATAACATTTACATGATCACAAGAGGGAGTAGAGGTGCTGGTGAAATAGACTTAGAAAGTTGAGTTTGTAGTTGCTCATGAGACTTGACTAGAAGAGAGTGAGTACTTTAAAGCCTTGTGAGCCTTGTCAAGTTTCTCAATGTATCCACTAAGTCTAGCATTAGCAACCACAAATTCGCTTTCTCCTTTTTAATCACTTTATATTTAGCAATGGCATGATCTCTTTCCTTAATGATTTTAGCAATTATTTCATCATTAGTATCATCAAGGGACTCAAGTCTCTCCTCAAGAGAAACTCTATACTCATGCTCTTCTTCAAAGAAGCATTTAAGGATGCTATGGTGAGAGAGTCCTCTCTCTCAATTTTACCCTTGACCTCAAGAAGGTCTTCGGCCGCACCAAGTTGTCTCATGAGAGACTCAACATGTTTCTTAGCTTCACCTTGCAAGTTAGCCACAAAGTATCGAAAGCAACAAGTTCTTTCTTAATCTCAAGACTAGTGATATCATCCATTTCATGCATAGTCTTAGAAGGGGGAGATGATACCTCGGTGGCCTTAGCCATGAGACAACGAGCGGTGGTGTTGGAGATGTTCTCATTGGGGGATTCAAAGAGAGAAGGTGGTGAAGTTGAATAATGGCCAATGCGGCCACCTCACGAGTGGTTTCTTCTTCGGAATCATCGGAAGGATACTCTTCTTGAGTCATCAACACAATTCTTGGTGCTTTCTTGAAGAATGGCTTCTTCTTGACAAAAGGCTTCTTTTGAACCATCTTGGATTGACCCTTGGGAACAAGCCTTCCACCATGTTCTTCTCTATTCTCATAAGGACACTCTTTGATGAAGTGATACTTGTCATGACAATTGAAGCATGTCTTTGTTCTTGTTGCAAACTCCTTCTTTCCACTTGGTTGTTCTTTAGATCAACTTGAGCCTTTGCCTTGGCCGGGTCACGCCAAAATGCTCTTGAAGCAAGAGCCAAGTGATCATGATAGGCTTGTTGGAGATCATCGGGGAGAATGTTGCTTGGACATTCCTCAATTTCCACATCATCATCTAGGCTCACCACTTTGGCCTTCAAAGCAAGTGAGGAGCCTTGTTTCATCCCCATGGCCCTAGCACGATTGTCTTGAGCATTCTTGGTGGCAACCTTGAAGGCTTGCATTTCTTGCATAACTTCATTTGATGTCATTTGGAGGTAGTTGTGTCTTCCTTGTAGAGCCTTCAAGTCAACGGGCTCGAAGGGCATGAGAGCATTCACATACTTCCTCTTGATCCAAGCATCATCCACATACTTTGCCCCAACATTATAAAAGCTTGGGCAAGGGTCTTGAGTCTTCCATACATCTCTTCATGAGTTTCACTATCAAGCATGTAGAAGCCTTCGGCATCATTGTTCAAAGCATCAAATCTATTCTCTTCATACTCTCATTCCCAAGGAACACCTCGGATAGGCAATCCCAAGCTTCTTTGGCGGTGGTGAGATGTTGGATGTGATAAAGATCCTTTTCTCCAACGGCAAGTTCAAGCATGTGAAGAGCGGAGGCATTGAGTTGAGCATCCGCCACTTCTCTTCTTGTCAAGTTGTTAGGATCCACGGCCTTGTATCCCACTTGAATGATCCTCCAAAGCTCGATAGAGGCACTGTTGATATGAGATCTCATTAAGTGTTGCCAAGTAGTAAAAGCCAATGCATTAAGCTTAGGTGGTGGACCTAAAGGGTTTATGCGAGCATGATGGATAGGTGGGTCGGGGGAGTACACAAGAGGAACCGCATGGTACTCCGGCTTGGTTGAGGATGAAGTAGTTTTCTTAGGTCGGTTTCTTTATCCCCTTTCTTTTCCCCCTTTTCTTCTCGGAATCACCGAGTTGGAATTAAGGGGGTCCTCTAAAGGAAGAGTCTCCAGGGGGCTTGGTACAAGTGAGTTTTGTGAGCAAGTCACGTATCTCACCAAATTGGGTATCCATGGACGATCTCAAAGATGTTTCCATCGATTTGAGATCGGCCATGGATGCCGGAGTACCTTGCCCCTCCGCGGGCACCTCTCCTAGTGTCATACTTCTCTCGGGCGGTTAAGCCCAACAAGAGAGCCGAGGCTCTGATACCAATTGAAAGGATCGTATGACACCTAGGGGGGGGGGGTGAATAGGTGCTACTTCAATTTTAGTACTTTTCAAATTAGGCTTGACACAAAAGGTAAATTCTCTAGATATGCAACTACGGTGAATTTACCTATATGACAAGCTAGCGACTAAGCAAGGTACAAGAAGTAAAAGCTATAACAAGGATAGAGGTAACCGAAGTGAAAGCACGCGGAGACAAGGATGTATTCCCGAGTTCCTCCTTTTTAGGGGAGTACGTCTCGTTGGAGAGGTGTGAGTCAACACAATGACTCAACAGCCACAAAGGCTTCACCTTCTTCTCCGATGAACCGCACCACAAAGGTTTGGTTCACCTTCAACTATCGGAAACCTTCAAGGCGGAGTCCGGAGCCTTTACAACAACAATCCGGGGCACAACCCACAACTGGATTGGGGGCTCCCGAACGGCTACAATCTGTCACAAACACAACAAGTGAGTACAACAAGGGGCTAGGTTTTCCAAAGGGAAACCCTAGCAAATGGTCCCTCAAGTGAATGAGGGGGAAATGAAAAACGGCTCGGTGAAGATGTAGATCGGGGCCTTCTCCTTCAATCCTCCAAAGATCAACAAGTTTGGTGGAGGGATTGGGAGATCTAGTGATTCTTGAGCTTGCAATAATGGTGTCTTCAAGTTTGAGCGAGCTGCTTGTCCAAAGGTAGGTGGAGAGGTATAAATACTCCTCCCAGAATTCTGTCCGTTCAAGGCGAAATCTGTCCGCAGCGATAGTACCGGGCCTCACCCGGTAGCACCGGCTCGCGTTGACTCCGTCTTCGAAAGTCACCATCCAACCCAGCCCGCAGCGGTAGTGCTTCCCGGGCCAGTACCGGCTGGAATTCGGATGACACCCATAGGCTCTGGAAGTTGCGGTACTGGCCTCGGCACTGAGGCGGTAGTGTCGGGGTGCTGCAGGGCGGTAGTACCGGGGCTGACCCGATAGTACCGGGTGGTACAGAAAATACTCCATTTCATCCTTGAGACAAAACCTGTGTATATACAATATATATGAAAGTGTTCCTGCAACTATTTAACACACATGTGAGTCCTCTAATTGTGTTGTCAACAAACACCAAAACACCCTAGGGAAATGAGATGCCCTTTCACCCTCGCCCCCACCATAGCGATAGTACACACATTTGTCAGATTCGTTTACAATGAATACTGCAGCAGTTAAAGTTCTTTCAAACTTTTCATGCCATTGCTTAGGAGCTTGCTTCAGGCCATATAAAGATTTCAACAACTTGCACACCTTTGCTTCCTGACCAGGTACTACAAAACCATCGGGCTGATCCATGTAAATTTCCTCGTCTAACTCTCCATTTAGGAAAGCCGTCTTAACGTCCATTTGATGAACGAGAAGACCATGCGAGGCAGCCAACGAAAGTAGCACTCGAATCGTGGTCAGTCTAGCCACAGGTGAGTAAGTATCAAAGAAGTCTTCACCTTCTTTCTGGGTATAACCCTTAGCCACAAGCCGCGCCTTGTACTTCTCAATAGTACCATCAGGCCTAAGCTTTTTCTTGAACACCCACTGACATCCTACAGGTTTACACCCATAAGGACGATCAGTGACTTCTTAGGTTCCGTTAGCTAAGATGTAATCCATCTCGCTACGGACAGCTTCCTTCCAGTAGTCAGCATCAAGAGATGCATAAGCTTCTGAAATGGTACTGGGTGTGTCATCCACAAGGTACACAATAAAATAATCACCAAAGGACTTTGCAGTCCTCTGTCTCTTGCTCCTAACAGGAACTTTATTTTCATCCTCCACTGGATTATCAGTGTCTTCTATCGAAATGGTAGGATCAGGAATAACAGCCAATTCCTGACTAGATGTATTAGGTATCTCCTGATTTGATGAGCTAGGCATATCCTTCATGGGAAAGATATCCTCAAAGAAAGTCGCATCCTTCGACTCCAAAATCGTACCAACATGAACGTCGGATACCTCAGATTTTACTATCAAAAATCTATAACCAATGCTATGAAAAGCATAGCCCAGAAGAACACAATCCACGGTTTTTGGTCCAAGCTTGCGCTTCTTGCGAATTGGTATATTGACTTTCGCCAAACAACCCCAAGTACGTAAGTAAGAGAGTCTCGTATTTTTCCTTTCCCATTCCTCAAATGGAGAAACGGTTTTCTTCTTTGTGGGAACTCGGTTTAGGACATGACAAGCTGTCAATAGAGCCTCCCCCACCATGCCTTGGAGAGACCTGAAGTGTCTAACATGGCGTTAACCATATCAGTTAGAGTTCGGTTCATTCTTTCAGGCACACCATTTGACTGGGGTGAGTAGGGAGGCGTCCTCTCATGGATTATACCATGTTTCGCACAAAAGAAATCAAACTCATTGGAAAAATACTCTCCACCATGATCAGACCTTAGCCGTTTAATTTTCCGATTAAGTTGGTTCTCTGCTTCAGCTTTATAGATTTTGAAAAAGTTCAAAGCCTCATCTTTTGATTTCAGAAGATACACATAACAATATCTAGTGGAGTCATCAATTAGCATCATGAAATATTTCTTTCCGCCTTTTGTCAACACGCCATTCATCTCACAGAGATCCGAATGTATAAGTTCCAGCGGTGCCAAGTCTCTTACCTCAGCAGTCTTATGGGACGTGCGAGGTTGCTTAACTTGCACACACACTTGACACTTGGAACCTTTGACAGTAGTGAATTTCGGAATTAAATCCAAACTAGCTACCCGCGTCATGCAACCAAAGTTAATATGACAAAGTCGTGAATGCCAAATATTGGACTCAACCTCATGACAAATATGATTAATAACTTTAGTGCAAAAATCTGACAAAGATAGGTGGAACAAGCCTCAGCACTCATAGCCTTTACCAACAAATTATCCATACTTAGATATTACAACTTTATTGGGCTCGAAAACCAACTTATAACCATCTCGACATAGAAGAGATTCGCTGACAAGAATTTTATTGGAACCTGTGGCCGAGAGTTGGAATAAAGCCACACACAAGAAGAACAGTGCTGCTAATCTACATGCTAAATTCAAAAGGCTGCGATATGATGTCAAGCACTGGAGTAAAGGTATTTCCAAGCTGAAAATATGCATCGACAACACCAATAAGGCATTGATGGAACTTGATAATCTTGAAGATCAGCGGGGTTTATCAGTCCCGGAGGCCAACTTTAGGAAAATACTCAAGAATCACCTGCTCAGATTGCTTGATTATCAGAACAAATACTGGAAGCAGCGATGCAAAGTTAGATGGACTAAACTGGGAGATGAGAATACAAAGTTTTTTCACTCCGTGGCATCTGACAGATATAGTAAAAATTCAATTGCAAGGTTGGTTTTGCCAGATGGAACTGAAGCAGTCTCTTATGCCGAAAAGGAAAAGCTGATTTTTGATACATATAAAAGTAGACTTGGGGAATCTTGCTCCCCTCCCATGCTTTTTAATTTAGAGCAGTTGATTACTCCAACTGAAGGCCTTGAGGAGCTGTCTGTGCCTTTCACAACTGCTGAAATTGATGATGTTGTTAGGCATATGCTGGTGGATAAGGCTCCTGGCCCGGATGGTTTCAATGGACAATTTCTGAAAACGGCTTGGAACATTGTGAAGTATGATATCTATCAACTATGCTTTGAATTCTATGAAGGCAACTTGAACATAGAAAATATTAATATGGGGTACATAACTCTTGTGCTTAAGGTGGGTTCTCCGGTTAATATTAATGATTATAGGCCCATCACCTTGCTCAATTGTTGCTTGAAATCTTGACAAAGCTACTAGCTAATAGACTACAGAAGGTGGTGGTGAAAATTATTCATAAAAATCAGTATGGCTTCTTGAAGGGGAGAACTATACAAGATTGTTTGGCCTAGGCATTTGAGTATATCTATCAGTGTGAGGCGTCCAAAAAGGAAATCATTTTGTTGAAATTGGATTTCGCTAAAGCATTTGATACAATAGATCATGCGGCCATGTTAAAAATCATGAAGAGTATGGGCTTTGATGAGAAATGGCTGCGGTGGATTGAGATTATTTTTCAATCTGGTATGTCTTCGGTCCTCTTAAATGGCACACCTGGGAGACAATTCCACTGTAAGAGGGGTGTTCGTCAGGGAGATCCACTCTCTCCCTTTATTTTTGTTCTAGCAGCTGATCTGTTACAGTCTGCAATCAACAAAGCTTTTAGGGAGAATATTTTGACAGCTCCTCTCTCCCCAGATTATGGCATGGACTACCCTGTAGTTTAATATGCGGATGACACCATTCTTGTCATGCCAGCGTGTCCTCAACAAATCACTGCCATGAAGGAGATACTAAACAAATATGCCAATTCTACCGGTTTGCATATAAACTTCCACAAATCATCCATGATTCCACTCAATTTGAATGATGCATCTGCTCAGAGTTTGGCGAATATCCTTAAATGTACAATTGGACAGATGCCTTTCACTTACCTAGGATTACCCATGGGCACCACAAAACCTACTATCCAAGATCTAATGCCGCTAGTTGACAGAATTGAGAGAAATCTTACTGCAAACTATATAATGATGGCCTATAGTGGAAGAGTAACGCTGATTAATTCCCTGCTTTCCTCCATCGCAATGTTTGCCATGTGCTCTATCAAATTGCCGCCTAAAATTCTGGAACATGTTGATAAAATCAGACGGCATTGTTTGTGGAATAAGAAAACTGATGATGGTGAGAAGTGCAACTCCTTGATTGCATGGAAAGAAGTATGCAAGCCTAAGAACAAAGGTGGTAAGGGAGTTCTTGACTTGAAAATACAAAATGAAGCTCTTCTTTTGAAGTCCTTGCAAAAAAATTATGCCAAGCATGATACTCCATGGGTTAGTTTGGTGTGGAGAACCTACTATGCAGGAAAAGTGCCGCATGCCCTTTCTCCATGTGGTTCCTTCTGGTGGAAGGATGTATTCAAACTAAACCCAATTTTTAGAGGAATCACGAAATGTGAAATCATCTTAGGATCCAGTGCGTTATTCTGGAAGGACCTTTGGATGGAGAATGTAGCAGCTCAGTCTCACCCTAGAGCCTTTTCGTTTGCCAAAAAGGAGGATATCTCAGTGCAGGAATTCCTGACAACTAATATTTAGCACTACTGTTTCATCTGCCCCTGTCCCCTCAGGCTATGGATGAGGTTCGAGATTTACAGGCCTCCTCCTCGCATATTACTATGGTTAGCACGACAGATGGTGATAATTGGGTCTTTGCTTGGGGATCCAAGACATATGCTTCAAATAAATATTACAAATTCTGCTTCAGAAATATCACACCACATGAAGCATTTCTCTGGTTATGGCAGTCCAAGTCCACCCCAAAGCTGAAATTCTTTTGTTGGTTGCTGTTGGCCGACAGATTAAATACGAGGAATATGCTCAGAAGAAGACACTATAATACTGGGAATAATTTTGCATGCCTGCTTTGCTCGCCGGCGCTTGAAGAAACTGTTGAACATCTTTCTTTCCACTATCCTTTTAGTGTCACCTGTTGGAACTTGCTGGACATACACTGGGATCAGATGGGGGATCGCTTGACACTAATTTCGGATGCTAGATCGCGATGGAATAAACCAATGTTTATGGAGGTTGTGATTACTGCTGCTTGGAGCCTTTGGAAAGAACGCAATGGTTTGCTCTTCGAAGGCATCCCAATTTCAGTTTCGTCCTGGAAGTTGAGATTTAAAAATGACTTCGCAATGCTAGAACATAGGACTAAGTCCTCTTTGCACCCCTTTATTCGTTCGTATGTAAATAACCTTTGAGAGACTTCTTTCAGGCCGCTGGCCTTCTGTAAATATGTAACTCATATTGGTTGGTAATATAGAGGCAGTGGGAGTCTTTCCCACTGTCATAAAAGTCCAAAAAAGATTTTTATTGATGGAGGGCACATGATGCACGTTCTTCAAGCGCACGATTTTCCCCGAAGTAAACTTCAGATCGATCGACCGTGCCAACACCACGAACAAAAGCATGTGACTCGTTCCCCATCAGCACGGGAGAAGTCCCTGTGACCTGGTAAGAAGAAAACATGGAGGCATCAGCACAAACATGTACATTGGCACCGGTGTCAATCAACCATTCAGGAGAATGACAAACTGAAAAGACGGAAGGAAATATACCGTACCCAGAATCCTTCATCTCGGTATCGCCAATGACAACATTGGCAGTCTTGCCGTTGTTGTCCAGTCCGCGCAACTCATGGTGGTTGGGACAGCGAGGTGCCCAGTGAGTTGGATCACCGCAAACATGGCATGATCCCTTCCTCGGCTTATTGTTTTTCTTCTTGAAGTTGGTAGGCTGTTTTGGCTTGTGCCTATCATCAAACTTGACTTTGCCCTCAGATTTGCCCTTGTTATATTTGGGCTTGTGGGGCTGCTGGTAATTCTTTTTCTGTACCACGTGGGCACTAGAACCAGACTCAGCAACTCGAGCACGAGTGTCCTTTGCTCTCGCCTTTTCTTCCACATCAAGAGACCCAATGAGATCCGAAACGGAAAACTCTTGCCTCTTGTGTTTCAGAGCAGTAGCAAAGTTGCTCCACGAAGATGAAAGCTTAGCGATAATGCCATCGGCAACAAACTTGTCCGGCAGATTACACTTGAAGTGCTCAACTTATTTTGCGAGTGACTCTATCTCATGAGCCTGTTGTACAACAGAGCGCTCATCAGTCATCTTGTAGTCATAGAATTGATCCATGACGTACAACTTGCTGCCAGCGTCCGTGGCCCCAAATTTGGCCTCGAGCGCATCCCACATGTCCTTGCCGTTATCAAACGACATGTACGAGTCCACAATGGAGTCGTCAAGGATACTGTGGAGGGCACTCTTGAAATGAGTATCGAGCCTCTCATATGCCTCCTATTGTTCAGGAATAAGCTCGCCCCCAGACTTGCCTTTGGTGGCGGCATAGCAGTTACTGTTTTAGAATCAGTAAACTGCTCTCATGCGCCACCGTTTGTAAAGCACCCCTTTGAAGGGAAATGACTTCGTTGACACGAGAAAGCCAAGCGATGCAAATTGCCTATTATCAGGTTTTTGGATTGTTGAAAATATAAGCAATTTAGCATATGATTTAATTCGCGAAAACGGTAAACAAAACATGACTAGAATAATAAGAATTAAACTAATCATGCGATCTACCAATACCAATATCGTAGATAAACAGATGAAATCTAGAGCAACTACTGCAAGCAGAAACTCTAGCAAAGTATGAAACATGAAGATTAAGAACGCATACAGTGCGGCAGCAGCATAAGCGCTGACGTTCACATTGTCACCCATGTCGTCGATGAAGAGGCTGCCGATGTCGGGGAAGAAGTCATCGTTGGGGAAGAAGTCGAAGCCAGTAGTCGCGCGAGTGCGCTCCCCAAAAACCTGATCGCCCCTCTCCCGTACATGATCACAAGAGGCGGGGTTCCGAAGGCCTACTGTCCCTTCAACCGGTGCACGCCGGAAGACGGGATGGAGAAGACTAGAAATACGGCGGCGCAAGGTTATGGAACTAGGACGGCGAGCGACTATGTGTTGCGTTGTACTGGCGGCTAGGGTTTTCCTCTGCTTATATAGCGCGGGTCGGATAGGACGTGGGCGCAGCCCACGATTGAGTCGATAATGTCTCCACGATCCAAAAGAATCGGAAATGGCAAAACAATTAACGCGTCTGTTAATTATTAATCAATGACTCAATAAATTTTCCCGGGCTGCAAAAATATAACTCGGCTCAACGAGATACCGCAACCCGCGGCGCGGCGTGCCGTGTCGTGACGAGTGAGTGAGCGGCGGAGGAGTGCGCGGGAGAGAGCTTTCTGTTCTCACAAGCACACCAAGTATCACAACATCCACCTTATAAAGTGGTGCAACTCTCTCCCAACTAGCAATGTGGGACTAAACTTTAGCCCTCAAACCAGCCATATAAATGGGCCATGAGATTTTCGGAATTTAATTGAGCCATGGTTTAAATCTGGGCAAAAGCCCACAAATTCTAACAGTATTTTTTAAAAGCTCCTTCGTTGCCCCAATCGAGGAGCGCCTCTCGACCTCCTACGCCGGCGACGCATGCCTCCGTCCCAGAGCCCCTGCGCCTCCGCGGCTGGGCACGGCATGTCGCCCGTTCGGCGGTGTCGACAAGTGCTTCTTGCTTCCCCCAAATCCCCGATTTCCAGTGCCGACCGCTAATGGGAAAAATAGGACCGGCACCGGCAAAGCAATCTGGGCGCCCACCTCCCTTTAACAGTGCCCCTTCCTTGCCGGTGTACTGCACTGCTGCCGCACACGAGGGGCCACCCGGCTTGGTGCTCTCTCTCTGTCATTCGGTGTTCTCTGTCTCATGCATTCAACGGTACAGACTACAGAGTCCCAAGCACGGCCTCTACCTGATCCTGCCTATCGGCCCGTTCGTCGCCGCCGACTGAACCTTCGGGTCTGCCTCCTTTCGTTTACAGTTTGCAGTGTTGCGACTGCGAGTTGCTGTAGTACTACATATTCACTGTGAAAGTGTGAATTCGTTTCTGTTCTGTCGGGAATTTCAGGGGCATCGTGGACATGAAGAATGATCAATTTTTCGCTTCCCAGGGCGGGCACACCATCCTAGCGCAGGTCGTGATCTCACCAGCTTTAAGATCGACATTCCGCACGCTTGAGCAGGATTACACTATCTGAAGCTAAATTCGTGCATTGCAGATTGAAAATGAGTACGAAGGTACCGATCAAGCGTATGGGGCCGCTGGCAAGGCATATGCAGTATGAAGATATCTGAATCGCTAATTGTACACACGATTTCAGGCTGCTTAATTTCTGAGACCACTCCCACGACGCGATAGAGTTTATTCAGTACAGCCCGATCCATTTGGAAGTATCATTTTTATTTATTCAGGATGGGCCTGGTTCAAATCCAGCTCGGCCCAAAAATCTAGCCCATCAAGCGATTTCTTCTTTCCTTTTTTTTTTTTGTTTTCTCTTTCCGTTTTTCTTTTTCTTCTATTTTCCTTTTCTTATTTTCTTTTCGTTTTTCTTTCAAAAAAAATAAAATTCGAAAAAGTTCAATTAAAATTTGTTCAGATTTGAATTTTTTCAAGTTCAAAATTTCTTCAAATTTAAAATTGTTCCGATTTGAAATTTGTTTAATTTTAAAATTGTTTTGATTTCGAAATTTGGTCCAATTTTTAAGAAATTGTTCCTATTCGAATTTTGTTCAAATTCGAAATTTGTTCCGATTCGAAAAATTGTTCTGATTCGAATTTTGTTCCGATTTCAAAAAATATTCAAATTTTGTTCAAATTCGAAATTTGTTCTGGTTCAAATTTATTCAAAATCAAAAAATTTCCGATTTTAAAAATTGTTCTGATTCAAAATTTGTTCAAAATTTTCAAATTTTTAAATTCTAAATTTGTTCCGATTCAAATTTGTGTAAATTCGATATCTGACTGTACGCGCGGACATATAGGCCGGCCCAGTAAGTATTTCTGATAGGCGACGCGCCGTCGCCTTAGGACGACGTAAAGGAGGGCAAACCCTATGCGGCGCCCATTGGCGCCGCATAGCGGGAGCGCCGCCTGAAGGAGCCTCGCGAGCTGTTTTACTGGGCCGGCCCAATGCCTCGCGAGCTGTTTCTTTTTCAGCTTTTTTCTTTTTCTGTTTACGTTTTTATTTTTATTTTTATTTTCTTTTTGTTTCTTTTTTCTTTTCTTATTTTTGTTTTTCGTTGTTTTCTAAATTATTTAATTTTTAAAAATGGTTTCAAATTTGATTTTTTTTTCATTTTTTAAAATGGTTTAAATTTAAAAATGGTTTCAAATTTGAAAATTGTTCATTTTTTAAAATAGTTCCAAATTTAAAATTAAGAACAATTTAAAATTTAAAAATGGTTCCAAAACGGTTTTAAAAATGGTTCCGAATTTAAAATGGTTCCAAATTAAAAAATCGTTTCAAATTTAAAATGGTTCGAACTTAAAAATTGTTCCAAATTCAAAAATGGTTCCATTTTGAAAATGATTCCGTTTTAAAAATGGTTCCATTTTTTAAATGGTTCCATTTTGAAAATGGTTCGGAATTTAAAACGGTTCCTAATTTGAAAATGGTTCCATTTTGAAAATGGTTCCAAATTTAAAAATGGTTTCGAATTTGAAAATGGTTCTATTTTGAAAATGGTTCCAAATTTAAAAATGGTTCCAAATTTGAAAATTATTCATTTTTTAAAATGGTTCCATTTTAAAAATGGTTCCAAATTTAAAAAATGTTTCCAAATTTAAAATGGTTCCCAATTTTAAAATTATTCATTTTTTAAAACGGTTTCATTTTTGAAAATAATTCCAACTTATTAAATGGTTCCATTTTGAAAACGGTTCCAAATTTAAAAATGGTTCTGAATTTAAAAATGGTTCCATTTTGAAAATGGTTCCAAATTTAAAAATGGTTCCAAATTTGAAAATTATTCATTTTTTAAAATGGTTCCATTTTGAAAATGGTTCCAAATTAAAAAATGTTTCCAAATTTAAAATGGTTCCCAATTTTAAACTTATTCATTTTTTAAAACGGTTTCATTTTTGAAAATAGTTCCAACTTAAATGGTTCCATTTTAAAAACGGTTCCAAATTTAAAAATGGTTCCAAATTTTAAAATGGTTCCGAATTTAAAATGGTTCCAAATTTAAAAATGGTACCATTTTGAAAATTGGTTCCATTTTTTAAAATGGTTCCATTTTTTAAAAAAGGTTCTATTTTTTAAAAATTGTTCCATTTTGAATATGGTTCCAAATAAAAAATGGTTCTAATTTAAAATGATTATAAATTTAAAAATGTTTCCAAATTTTTATTCTCCGAATTTAATATTTTTTTGTACTTTCGATTTCAGTCTACATGTATTTCCCATTTTTTACTTTCGAGAAAATTATTTTCATACGCTTTGTCTGATCGCATGCGTGTACTGTACCGAGCGAGCTAGCTAGCTAGCTGAAACGTAACTCGCTGAACCTCACCTGCTTGCTTGAGCGAGCATGGGCGTGCGTGATCGTGATCCGTAAACGTGGGCCGGCCCAACTGGCGGAGCTTGCAGGCGGCGCGATGCGTAACCGACGCTAACGAGCGCCCTATATGACCTCCGGTAAAGGAGCTCCCAACCCCGCTCGTGCTCCAGTCACGCACACAGCGTGAGACCGTACCAACCCAGCCTTTAAAACCTGCGACGGCCAGGGCCAGCCCAGCAACGTGTGGTCAAAGCGCGCAGCAGGAAGGAAGGCCAGCTACCCAGGATACTCCAAGGCGACGTACTATCAAAGCGGGCCCACCTGGTGCACCGTTTCTTGTCGTCACTGCTTTCGTTCGGGAACATTCGAGCATTTGAATTCTTGGTGCTCCGAAAAAAACTGTCCACCCGTGGCGTCTGTCCCTCGATTCCGGCAAGGAAACTGCCGCCTGCATGCGAGCAACGGGGATGCGAACAGGGCGGTCGGCGAGCGCGGAGCACCGCTGCGAGAGAGCTGCTTGGCTACAAAGGACGCATGGGGGTTTTCTTTCCATCGCAGTCTACTACGGGTTTTGCTCTAGTCTTTACGCAACGGAAACTTTTTTTCCTCGAGCGCAACAAGGAGGACTCAGGTTGAATTACGCAGTGCAACGAACCACCTAGGAAGATGGAGAGCAGTGAACGGCACGCATTGACCCTTCGACAGGCAGCAGAGCCGAGTCAGCACTTCTGTTCCTGTCACAGCACTACAGCAGCCTTCCCTTCCAAGTGGTGGTGGGTCTATACCCGTTTCGCACCGATCCAGACCCGGCCGCCCGCCCCTGGCACTCAAACTCCATCGTCCTGCTTCACTCGACTCACCCACCTCCTCTCAAAGGTACACCACACTCTCTCCTCCTATTTAAGACCGCCCCCACCCCGCCACTCCCACCCCCTTTCATTCCAATCCAAAGACAACCTGCTCCTCGAACCACGCCCGCACTAACTGCCTCCCCGGAGTTGAGTTCGCCATGGCAGAGGAGAAGAAGAAGGAGAAGCCGAGCAAGGCAGACGGCGGCGACAAGAAGACGGAGGCCATTGTGCTCAAGGTCGACTTGCATTGCGCCGGATGCGCCAGCAAGGTCAAGCGGGCCATCAAGCACGCCCCCGGTATGTCCGCGCACCTTCTTTGATTTGGTCCACCCCACCCCACAGTGTGGTGCGGTTTGTTTGTTTTTCTGACCGTTCGCCGTTTTGTGATGTTGCAGGCGTGGAGTCTGTTAAGACGGATACGGCGGCGAACAAGGTGGTCGTCACCGGCGCGGCGGATGCGGCGGACCTCAAGGAGCGCATCGAGGCAAGGGCCAAGAAGCCCGTGCAGATCGTTTCCGCCGGCGCGGGCCCACCGCCAAAGAAGGAGAACAAGGAGAGTGAAAAGGAGAAGGAGAAAAAGGCCGACGGTGGCGAGAAGAAGCCTGAGAAAGACAAGGGCAAGCAGGAGAAGGAGAAGGGCAAGCCGGAGAAGGAGAAGAAGGCAGAAGCTGCGGACAAGCCCAAGGAGGAGGAGAAGAAACCCAAGGAGCCCAAAGAGGTTTGTTTCTGACTCGGCGCGCGACTAGAATTCTTTCTAAATGGAAAAGAAAAAATGGTCTCAAATTCCTCTGCCTTGATTCCATCAGGAGACGGTGACGCTAAAGATCCGGCTGCACTGCGTGGGCTGCATCGACCGCATCAAGCGACGCGTCCTCAAGATCAAAGGTGAGGTTTCATTTCAATTTACCGAGGAGGATTCGGATTCCTGCCTGGAATAAATTTCGCCGGAGCTGACACTTTCTTCTTCTGTCACCAGGAGTGAAGGGTGTCGAAGTAGATGCCGCCAAGGACCTGGTGAAGGTGACCGGCACCATGGACGCCGCAGCCCTGCCTGGCTACCTCAGGGACAAGCTCAGACGGCCAGTGGAGGTCGTCGCGCCCAGCAAGGACGGCGGTGACAAGAAAGACGACGGCGAAAAGAAGAAGGACAAGGGTGCTGGTGACGGCGGGGAAAAGAAGAAGGACGCCGGCGGCAGCGAAGACAAGAAGGACAAGTCTGCGGCTGCCTCCGCGTCCGTGGCGTCGATGCCCATGGCGGACGCGAGCATGTACCAGATGCCCCCACAGTACGGGTACCACATGCCGTATAACGCGGCGCCGGCGCCCAGCGGCTACTATGGCGCAGCCGCCCCGCCGCCGAACCCCGCGTTTTACCCCAACGCCGGACCCTACTACCCACCACCCTACGCATCGTACCCTGCACACGCGCCCCAGATATTCAGCGACGAGAACCCCAACTCCTGCTCCGTCATGTGACTAGCCCGCCATGGCCTCGTCGCCGCTGTACCAAACCAGAAAACCACGGCTTGGGTTTAGCGGTTGTAGTCCACCATTAGCTTAGCTAGTTACGTAGCATCAGCGCACCGAGACTTAGCAGCCTTGTAAATGACGACAGTGAGGCCACCGTACTGCAATGTAATGTAATGTTCCACGATCCATCCGACGAAATTTTGTTAGTTACGATCAATAACTATTATATATTCGCCTCTTTGGTGCTCAATTAACGGTTCCATCAACTGGTGATGCGTCGCTGTTGCCTTGAGGTCATTGACGTTGATCAGTGGCCTGCCATTTTCGTCTTCCCGAGGCTTCGAGATAAGCGCCTCTTCGCTTCTGACCACTACTATCTTTTTCTTCTTTTCTGTAAAAGGACAGGCAAATTTGTGTTTTATCACGGTGCTTAAAGTCGCAAGTGCGGTGATCGATTAGCTATGAGACGAGGACGTCTTTGATGGCTGCTGGCGGCATTGTCACGCCGTGTTTTTATATGTGGCCCTAGTGTGAGATGGCGTGGTTAAGTTGAGTGGGCAATTTAAGCATATCTGTAACCATTGTTTAGTGATAATTAATCCGTCTTGTCCTGTTCTGGCGTGGTGGTAGTATATTGCAGTGCGTTGCCGACTTTGGTCTCTTCTCTGCGGAGTTGAGTGACACGGGGATGTCAAGTAATTAATATGTACTTGTTCCATCTGACAGCGAGGTATTCTAGTGTTTTATTAGAATAACAAGTATTCTGGTGTTTGTGGGCGTGGGAATTCTCATGCTGGATGGAGTTTTCTGTGTGCTGGTTTGCAGCTGCAACTTTTGGAAACAAAATTGTGCTCAGGAGCTTCTCTGATGATATAGTTAAGTAAGTGACTGACGGGCGTACGCCATGTGTACAGAGCCGCCGGTATGGGATCGGGACAGACAGTGAGAGACAACACACGGAATTCTCAACGCATGTCAAGCGGCTCGACCCGAAGCGAGCTCGGCTCAAGTTTGTCTATGACTATGTTGAAGCTCCGGCGAGCAATCTAAACTATGACTACTTTTTTTCAGGAACAAGCTCAGGTCTCTTTGCATTGAGATAATATCTAGTGCTAACACCCATTTAGATGCTCGCTGTGCTACCATTGAAAAAACAATTTTAAACATTTCAAAAAAAAATTATGAAAAAAGTGCGAGTGTTCACAAAATATGTGTCTACAACTCCAAAAAAGTTATATTCAAATACGATGGGAGCATGGAGAAACAGAAAATAAAAATCTAGCATGAAGAGTATCATTAGTGTCACAAAAAGATAAAAACAAAAATAGCACTATTCATGCTAAATTTGTCCTTTTTGTTTCTCAATGCTCCTTTCAAATTTGGATCTGGAAATTTTGGAGGTTGTGTATACAATACATATCGTGTGAACCACTTCCACTTTTTCGTACTTTTTTAAAACATCTAAATGGGTGGTAGCACTAGATATTTTCTCTCTTTGAATTGTAGGAATTTCATAAGATTTTTGTAGGATTTGAATCCTTGGGATTTTTTTAAGGATATTTCTTATGTTTGCCTTTGGATTAAAGGAATGATGCTAATTTGGATTATATTTCTAGCCTCTAATTTTCCTGTGTTTTACAATATTTGATTTACACAGTCAAACCTATGGGATTTCTAGGTTCTTCTATTTGTGTGTTTTTCAAACCTGCAATCCAAAGAGGCCCTTAGTAATATATAGCTCGACTCGTATATAAGCATAGCACGTCTCATTTTTGCAGAGCTATGGTCAACCCAGTGTCGTGTAGATTTTTATAGTGTGAGAATATGGGTAAGTCTAACTTGTCGGAGTAGATGTCCTTGGGACCGCACAACTAATTTACTGCATTTACTTCCTCCAATACAAAATAAGTGTCATGGTTTTGAATTGGGGTTAATCTGAAAGTACGGAATAGCTAATTTAGAAAGTCCACGTAGGCACAATTGTGAGTAAAACTTCACGCTGACAGCAGAAATTTCTCCCCGGGAAGCCATCTCTTGCGGTCATACCAACACTTGCATTTCGTGTCGTGTTTTTGTTTAGCAGTTTTCCACCGGTTAAACGAGCGGAAAATAAAATGAAGGCCCTTTTATCATTCTCATCCGGTGGATTTTAATCATTTGTGTCCTTTGTAATGGAGGGACCTGAACGAGAGTGGACTTTTGGCTCCCGAGCTACATGGAGCTCGTCATTTTGAAAAAATAGAAATTCATATTTTTGAGTTTCCAAAAATCGCGCAAAAAATCACAGGGATAGATAGTCTCGAGACACACAAGCGTGAATTTTTTTGACTTCAAATTCGTTGTATTTTGGGTTGTGCAAAAAAGACAAATTCTGACAGATTTCAAAATTTTGAATCGGATATTTAGATCCAGAAATTTGTCTTTTAGATCTAGCCCAGAATAATTCGAATTTGGATTGGAAATTTGGTACGATTATAGATCTGCATATTATATACATCCAGAATTTTTTTCGCGATTTATGGAAATTTAAAAATGTCGATTTTGAATTATTTTTTAAAAAACGAGCTCCATGTAGCTCGGGCTAGGTTTTCGGAACTGAACGATCTACTCCTTCATGAGTACTACTTGGAATTCTGGAGCAAAAACATTAATTGTTCTGCACACAAGGACCTCTGTCGACATACTCCTATGTTGCATGCAGCTCCTGAACGTCGAAGCATGACCATCCGTTGATGCTGACTCAGCTCGCCGTTGATGCGGGCTAACCATTCACACCGTTAACGAGCCAACTCATCAGGAACAAACAAACAAACAAACAAACTGGGAGTGTTGATTGTTTTAAACCGGGGATCCGGGTGTTTGTTAAACAGTTCTTGAGCACCAATGCTCTCTCTGTTTGAAAAAAAAAATATTGCAACGGACGGGAGTAGAAAAAAAAGGTTTCCGATAAACTTCACCTTCTAATTAACTGAACAGGTCATCCATGGGGACCTTGATATCTCGCCGTATACAAACAGGGTGCAACCTTGCATGAAGGACAAGGGGGAAAAGGTCGAACGCAAGTTCCAACCGCGAACATCACCTGCTTGTGTTGGCTACTCAATGTGCGTGACAGCCGGGCGGTACGTACAGCCGGGTGTTTTCTACTGATTTCTAGTGGTACCGCCGAACAGCTACAGGTGAAGCTCACACGAAATGAAATGACTTATTATCTGGTGGAAAGCAACATGAAACCGTTTTTAACAGAGACAAAGGCTTTGCCTCCTTAATCAATTAATTAAGAAGAATAGTATGTTTCCGAATTAATAAGTCACCATCCACGAACTGTGGTCGTGAAACTGAGACCTTCCTGCAGAGCTGGATCATGGAATCCTTGGAAATTCCCTCGAAAAGAGGCAGAACGACATCACTCCTTTACGCGAAAAGAAGAGAGAGGTCCCATTTTTAGCCCTTTGTTTCCCGTCCCCTCACCAATTCCTCTGCGAAAATCCTCTCCGTTTCCCCTCTTTTTCCTTTACCCGTACGTACTGCTTTCTCAATCCTGATGATGATGAAAGCATGGGGATCCCCTACACAGCTACACTGACTAGGGAATCTACCAAGCGGACACGAGGGAAGCAGACAACACAACTTCCCACGTTCCTTCCTTTTTCGCCTATAATAGCTTGGACTGTTGCTGCTCGTGCAATTGGGGCAGGAGTGGTACTACACTGGACTTTTATCACATGCATGCACGACGGCCTTCTTTAGTTCTTGCCACTTCGAGGAAAGGAAACCTCCTGCCCTGCCCTGCCCGCGTGACCGAGCTGGGGACAAGCAGTATCAGCCTTTCCATTATTCCCTCCTCCATTTCTGGTGCTTCCGCTACGCTACGTCCCTGCCTATGTGCCCGTGCCCATTCTCCTCTGAGCCAACCCTTTCCCCCCTCTGTGGTGCAGGGTTTGGTGCTCACTGCTCTCGATTGCAATGGGTGGTTCGGATTCGCTTCATCGCATCACCTGCAGTCTTTTCTCACAAGCGTCGGGTCAAATATAATAGTATCTACGCTGGTAGTGTTGTACTATCATGGCCATGTACCACATAATCAGTGGCGGAGCTACAACATCAGAAACCAGGGTGCGCAGAAGGTAAGGGCACCTCCAACGGCTGGCGCAAATGGAGCAGTCCAGTCCTTTTTTGTCCGGACGGACAAATGAGGTGCTCCAACGGGCTGGCGCAAACGGACCTGTGTCCGGGCGGACACGAGATTTCGCCCAAACGCGGCCCAACTTTGGTCCAGGTTTGGGGTTGGACGGACAGCCTCTCGGTCCGCTCCTTTGTCCTCCTTGTCCGCGTCGGGCCCAATTGCCAGCCACACATTCCCTTCCACCTCCCCGTCCCCTTTGCCTCCCGTGACGGCCGCCGCCGCCCTGGATCAGCCGCCTCCTTCTCCCGCCCCGGCCGCCCTCCACTTCTTCGCCCGCCCCGGCCGCCCTCGATCCCTCCTGCAGCCCGACCGCCCTCGATCCCTTCTGCAGCCCGGCCGCCCTCGCCTCCTTCGCCTCTCCTTCTTCTCTGTCTCCGACTCGGCCGCCCTCCACTTCTTCGCCCGCCCCGGCCGCCCTCGATCCCTCCTGTAGCCGGGCCGCCCTCGCCTCCTTCGCCTCGCCTTCTTCTCTGTCTCCGACTCGGCCGCGAAGTCCACCGCCCCGAAGGTGCTCGACGAATTGACCGACCAAGGTAATGAACAATAGTTGTCCCTTCTTTGCATTTGGAGGAGTAAAAATGGTGTAGCATGTTCTTATTGTTTCGTTCATGTAGATGGATAGCGATGATGAGTTCTTCTACCAGAACTTCATCGATACATCGGATGAATCTTCGGATGATGACAGCGATATCATGATGGCCGCGGCCACTCTCATCCACCAGTTCAACGAGGATGCACAGCCTCGGCATGTCGGCTCTGTCGTTGGGCGAGCACCCGCGTTGGATCGCGAGCGGGACAAAGGCCACCTCCAACTTTGGAAGGACTACTTCAACCCCGTGAAGACAACATATCCGGCCTCTGTCTTTCGTCGCCGTTTTCGTATGAGCCGGCCATTGTTCTTGCGTCTGCTAGAAGGGGTGAGGGCATACGATACCTACTTCGAGGCGAGGCCAGATGCAACAGGTGCGTACGGCTTTGTTATTGCGAACTACTATTTCATAAATTTGTGTATTTGATGAAAAACATAGCCAAAATCCGGACCGGTGTGCAAACATGCACCAGGCCGTTGGGGGTACCTCCACCCCAAACGGACAAAGGCCCAAAATGAGTCCGCGGTCCGCCCCCAAACGGACCAAACCGGACCAATTTCGGTGTCCGTTTGCTCCAGCCCGTTGGAGGTGCCCTAACATTTCATACGGGGTGCATATATGGTAAAAAAAAACTATTTACAAAGATTTTTTTTTACCCAGTGTTCTGTGCACCTGGCTAGCATAGAGTGGATCGGCCACTGCACATAATCGCTCGCACCTGAGAAGATCAAGATCGTCATCATCTAACTCAAGTGGATTATGCGCAAGACAAAGGTATATTTTTTGATAGGGTTTATATTTACCGGTTTTGTGGTGCTAGTTGGGAGACCGGGTTATAGGATAGATAACCGTCTAGGACTCAACCTTTGCATCATCTTCAGTGGTTCTCATTTGGTTTGTCGCCATGTGTAGTTTTATATTTTGTCATGATCTTCAAGACAAGCTCAAGTTAATAAAAATAGATTTCGTATTAAAAACTTAATGCGTTTTTTATATTGGAGGTTTGTCAGTTATTCTTTTATAGAGAGGTCTAACATTTCCCCATTTAGATTTATCCTCCTTTTTTGTACTATGATGTTTTTCTGCATTATCTTGTAGAGCTCGTTTGATGATTCCAGTGAGCACAACATCATCAAAAACGAAGTTCCTATGCAAAAGATATCACGTTTGGCGTGCGTGTGTTTCAGAAATTCGGGGTGAGTTGGAATTTTCCGGATTCGTCCGGTCGAGCCGAAATTTTCGAACTGGTTCCGAACTGGCACTAAAACCGTCTGTTACCATCTCGTATTTTAGTTGGAATCAACTCGGAATATTCTGAACGGGAACGATAACTACATAACTGGAAGATTTTCATTTGTCCTATAAAGGGGCTTTCTTCCCAAAGTGTTCCCAACTCTTGAGCGCGGTTTTGACCTCTATTGTTGACCGACATTTAAAAGGTTTACTGTCTCTCTAGCCTCTTTGATTTTTTTCCTCTAATTAGAGGGAAACGTTTGGCGTGCGTGTGTTTCAGAAATTCGGGGTGAGTTGGAATTTTCTGGATTCATCCGGTCGAGCTGGAATTTTCGAACTAGTTCCGAACTGCACTAAAACGTCTATTACCATCTCGTATTTTAGTTGGAATCAACTCAGAATATTCCGAACGGGCACGAAAACTACATAACTGGAAGATTTCCCTTTGTCCTATAAAAGGGGCATTCTTCCCCAAAGTGTTCCCAACTCTTGAGCACGGTTTTGACCTCTATTGTTGACCGACCTTTAAAAGCTTTACTGTCTCTCTAGCCTCTTTGATTTTTTTCCTCTAATTAGAGGGAAACGTTTGGCGTGCGTGTGTTTCAGAAATTCGGGGTGAGTTGGAATTTTCTGTATTCATCCGGTCGAGCTGGAATTTTCGAACTGGTTCCGAACTGGCACTAAAACCGTCTATTACCATCTCGTATTTTAGTTGGAATCAACTCAGAATATTCCGAACGGGCACGAAAACTACATAACTGGAAGATTTCCCTTTGTCCTATAAAAGGAGCATTCTTCCCCAAAGTGTTCCCAACTCTTGAGCACGGTTTTGACCTCTATTGTTGACCGACCTTTAAAAGCTTTGCTTTCTCTCTCTATAATTTTTCCTCTAATTAGAGGGAAAAGAGAGAGAGGAGATCTACATCTATTATTCCACCAATCCATCCTCATCTTAGTTGGGGGAAACTTGTGGATCTAGATCTTGGAGGGATTTAGTGTTCTTCTTCTCTTGTTTCCCCATAGTATTAGTGTCTTGATGGGATTTGAGAGTGAAAGATTCGACCACCTCATGTGGTCTTGCCATTGCATCGGATTGAGTTCTCTACGGTGATTTGTGGAAGTGAAAATTGAGAAGCTTATTACTCTTGGGTGCCGTAGAGCTTGTCCCTCTTGGATGCCCTAGACAGTCGCTATTATTTTGAGAGCTCTTGGGGATATTGTTGGGAGTCTCCAATGAAGTTGTGAAGATTGCTCCAACCTTGTACGGGTTTGGTGACCGTCTTCCTGGGTCTCATAGTGGTTCGTGGCACTCCACATTAGTGGGGGCACGAGGAGATTACGGTGTGTCATTGGTGGCTATTTGGGGAACCTTATGACTTCACGCCGCTCCAACGGAGACTAACTTTCATTGAGAAGTGGGTAAATCAACGTCTCCAAGTGTTTCGGTTATTTCTATACCCGAACTTCTTACTTATCAATTTATTTGTCTCCAAGTGTTTCGGTTATTTCTATACCCGAACTTCTTACTTATTCAATTTATTTGTGATAGCCATCGAGATTGAAGTTATCTATTTTGCTATCACATAGTTTCTTAATTGTTTATGATAAGTCGTTGGTGCACATCGGTGAACCTAACTTGTTTAGGTTTTGGATTGATCAATTAAACGCTAGTTTTATTCCGCAGTTATTAAAGTCTTAACCGTATTATTTTAAACTGCCTATTCCCCCCTCTTGGCGGCATCTGTGTCATTTCAACTTTTTCAGCGGCGGGTTCACCTTACTAATGAGCCGGACACTTTTAAGTGGAAGCATACTACCTCTGGCATATTTGCTGTCAAGTCTATATATGCTGATATGCTAAATGGTCATATATTTTTGCGTAGATACATTTGCAAAATGAATGTACCACTGAAAAATAAAAATATTCATGGGTTTCTTAATAAAAAGGCTATTATTACTAAAGATAATTTTACTAAACGTAATTGGTGAGTCATAGGAGAGTTGGAGACCTTATTTGATTTCTCTATCGTCATGCTAGTGGGTGGTGCTTTGTCAACTTATTTATAGCCAGTTCGGTCTGTATTATTGTTATAAATCTTTTCGCCGGTTTCCGCTGAATAAATGAAATAATCGAGTCCGTATACGATGCACAGATCGGGTCCTTAACTTTTTTTTGCTCGCTCACCTCATTTGGCTTGGCTACGAGACACACCAAACATGCATATCGCCTCGCGCAGATAGGAAGCACGATAGAGGAAACAAGAGCAAGGACCGCAGCCGCAAGAGCCCGCCCGAGAAACCAACAAGAGCTACCAAAGCCGTGCGCTGCAGGCAACGGAGAGATCTCCTTGCTCCTGACATAAGCACGATCGACCTGGCCAGTGCGCTGCGTGTGGCGTCGCATTCAGAGGCCCGGCCAGTGGAGAGCACCGGGTTCTCTTTCTCTCCCTCTCCTCTCCTCCTCTCCGCCCGTCTGCTCTCCCGTTGACTTCCTCCCTCCCAGCCCTTCTCTTCTCTCCCTCCGGCGGCCCTGCCGCCTGGGGTGGGGATGAGGGATGATGACGTGAAACACACGTTCGTTGGGAGACCCCAAGAGGAAGGTATGATGTAGTCAGCAGCAAGTTTTCCCTCAGAAAGAAACCAAGGTTATCGAACCAGTAGGAGCAGCAACTCTTCAGAAGGTTGTCAACGGCGCCAGAAAAATAGTGTTGTTGATGGGAGTCTGGACTGTTGACGTGGAATCTGCACACAACACAATCAAACTACTTTGCCCCAACGAAACAGTGAGGTTGTCAATCTCACTGGCTTGCTGAAAACAAAGGATTAAACGTATGGTGTGGAAAATGAGTATTAAATTGCAGAGAATGAAAAAGGAACAGTTTGCAGTTTGTGGTTGTTTAATCAGTGTAAAAGAATGGACCGGGGTCCACAGTTCACTAGTGGTGTCTCTCCATAAAAGATAACTAACATGTTGGGTGAACAAATTACAGCTGGGCAATTGACGAATAGTGAGCGCATGACAATGCATATACATGACATGTTGACTACTATGATATTTAATTGGGCATTACGACATAATACATAGATCGTTATCCAACAGCATCTATGACTAATAATCCACCGCCGGGTTGTCATCCGAGTCCCCGTTGGTATTAAGTTGCAAGCAACGGATAATTGCATTAAGTAAAGTGCGTAATGTAAACAAACACATATGTCCGTGGACATAGCATCGTTAGGTTATCCCTAGTGGCAACAGCACATCCACAACCTTAGAACTTTCTGTCACTGTCCCAGGTTAAACGGAGACATGAACCCACTATCTAGCATAAATACTCTCTCTTGGAGTTACAAGCATCTACTTGGCCAAAGCATCTACGAGTAACGGAAAGCATGCAAGATCTTAAATAACATATAAGATAGATTGATAATCAACTTGACATAATATTCAATATTCATCGGATCCCAGCAAACACAACATGTAGCATTACAATAATATGATCTTGATCATGTAGGGCAGCTCACAAGATCTAAACATGATGGCACAAAGTGGAGAGACAACCATCTAGCTACTGCTATGGACCCGTAGTCCAAGGATGAACTACTCACGCATCACTCCGGAGGCAGGCATGGCGATGTAGAAGCCTCCGGTGACGATTCCCCTCTCCGGCAGGGTGCCGGGAAGAGGTTCTGAACCCTCCCGAGCTAGGGTTGACGACGGCGGCGTCTCTGGAACTTTTCGTGGATATTTGCTCAGGTACTTAGGGTTTTCGCGTCGGGGGGAATAAGTAGGCGAAAGGGCGGCGGCTGGAGACCCAGGGGCCCACACCACCCCAGGGCGCGGCAGAGGGGGGCCCGCGCCCTGGGTGTGGGGCCCCGTGGCTCCTCTCCGTCGCTTTGGTCCGTCAGTGGTTCTGGAAAAATAGGGACCCCGTGTAGTTTCGTCCAATTCCGAGAATATTTCCAGACTAGCTTTTCTGGAATACAAAAACAGCAGAAAACAGGAACTGGCACTTCGGCATCTTGTTAATAGGTTAGTCCCAAAAAATGTATAAAAGTGATATAAAGTAGATGCAAAACATGTAGCAATTGGTATAAAACAAGCATGGAACATCAAAAATTATAGATACGTTTGAGACGTATCAGCATCCCCAAGCTTAGTTCCTACTCGTCCTCGAGTAGGTAAACGATAAAAACAAGATAATTTTTGAGGTGACATGCTACTATCATAATCTTGATCATATAATATTGCAAGGCACATGTAAATGAATGAAGTGATCCAAGTCAATGGTCTATAATTTGCTATCAAATAGATAATGAGTAAACAATGAATCACACAAGCTAAACGTTTTCATGAATAGTACTTTCGAGACAAGCATCAAACAGTTTTGCATAAGTGTTAACTCATAAAGCAATAGTTTCTAATAAAAGGTATTTAATCAACACAAAGGAAGAATTTAGTTTCAGCATTTGCTTCAACTTTCAACATATTTATCTCATGGATATTGTCAACACAAAGTAGTATAACAAGTCCAATACATTGCATATAACGCATGTTGTAACAAAGTTGACACTAGTGTTTGCTTGTGGAAGACAGAAAGAATAGGAAAACTGACTCAACATAAAAGTAAAAGAAAGGCCCTTCGCAGAGGGAAGCAGGGATTAAATCATGTGCTAGAGCTTTTAGGTTTTTGAAAGCATATAGAGATTGCATAAAATATTTGATACTCCTCCCAACCTTGCTAACACAAGCCATGGCTAACCGAATCCTCGGGTGCCTTCCATCAATCACATACCATGGAGGAGTATCTATTTTTGAGAGGTGTTTGTTAATTGTCAACGAATGGTAGCGGGTGAGAACAGTATTCTACCTGTCGAACGGACTTTTAAGAGCGGCTCCCATGAAGGACGTTATTTCTACCAGCAAGGCAGATCATCCCTCTTTCTCTTTGGTTTACACACATTCAGGTATTTCACTGTTTGTCATTGCTTACTGATGAATCAGGGCAAAAGTGTGAAGAGAATTAATTGGTTAAAGTTGTAATTAATTGGGACTGGGCACCCCGTTGCCAGCTCTTTTTGCAAGTTATTGGATAAGCGGATGTATATGCCACTAGTCCAGGTGTAAAAGTCCACTCGACAAATAGAATAAAGAATAACCACACTAATTCCTCATGAGCTAGTAAACATTGACACAAAAAGGGAATAATAACATTTTGAATAATTTAAAGGTAGCACATGAAAAATTTACTTGGAGTGGCAAGGAAATACCACATATAGGTAGTTATGGTGGACACAAATGGCATGGATTTTGGCTCAAGGATTTGGATGCACGAGAAGCATTCCCTCTCAGTACAGAGTTTAGGCTAGCAAGGTTATGTAAGCAAACAAGAATATCAACCCGTACACCAAGTTTTATATGACAAACATATTGCAAACGTTATAAGACTTCATACCGTCTTCCTTGTTAACCAAACCCTGTTATTAGAAAATATCTAGACCTTAGAGGTACCACGATGCAAACCAAATTTTCAACAAGCTTTACGGTAGTTCTTCACTAATAGGCTTAACTCATGTGATGCACAATTTAATCATGATCTACTTGTTAACTCAAAACAATTGACAAGCATCAAGTTATCCATTTTAGTGATCTACAAGATTAAGCAAGTTTTTCCTTATACCAATTACCACATGCAACATTTTCTGAACCAACCAAACACCAATCAATTTATTTCATCAACTCTCCAAACAAATATAAGTGAAGCAAGAGAGTACTTTCTACAAAAGAAAGCTAATAGCTCTGACAAGAGATACATGAAAACAAGAGCTAAAAGCTGAACAGCGCTAGATATGAATACTCAACAAATATAAGTGAAGAATAGGAGTATTCTCATGAAAAAGCGGAGCGTGTCTCTCTCCCAATCAAGAATGCTAGGGTCCAGTCAAGCTTTATTGAAAATAAAATGCAATACTGAAAATAAAAAGCACACAGACGCTCCAAGAAAAGCACATATGATGTGAAAGAATTAAAATATAGTTTCACTAGAGATGACCTGATAATTTTGACGATGAAGAAGGGGATGCCTTGGGCATCCCCAAGCTTAGACGCTTGAGTCTTCTTGAAATATGCTGGGGAGATCCATGGGAGCCTCCCCAAGCTTAAGCTCTTCACTCTTCTTGATCCTATTATATCATCCTTCTCTCTTGACCCTTGAAAACTTCCGTCACACCAAACTCAAAGTAGATCTCATTAGAGGGTTAGTGCATAATCAAAAATTCACATGTTCTGTAAAGACGCAATATGATTTGTTACTTTAAACATTAGCTACAGCCACTGATGTTATGTGAAGCTCTTCCACCCAAAAAAGAATTTCACTCAACACTAGTAAAAGAGAGAATGCGAAAAATAAAAAGGCATAATCTGTCTAAAACAGAACAGTCCGCAAAGACGAATTTTTTCGAGGCACTTACGACGCTCAGATCGAGAAACTCTGAACTAATGAAAGTTTCAGACATTCATAAAGATTACGCACAAAAATTTCAGATTTTTTAACAATCTGGTGATTTTAGGAATTTCGTACAGTGAACAGCAAAAATCTGTTTCTGCGCAGCAATCAAAATTAAGCATCATCTTATCATTAGAGGCTACTCTTGGCACAACAATGCGAGAAAATAAAGATACAAAGGAGTTGCTACAGAAGTAAACAAACTCCTTGACTAATACTGAAAATAAAAGATAATGGGTTGCCTCCCAAAAGCGCTTTCTTTAATGCCTTTTAGCTAGGCATAGTGATTTTTATGATGCTCACATAAAGATGAGAGTTGAAACATAAAAGAGAGCATCAAGGAGCATATATAAAACATGTTTAAATCTAACACTCTTCCTATGCATAGGAGCCTTGTAAGAAAACAAGTAAATGAAGCACAAAGTGACTAGCATAGGAAGACAAAACAAGTGCAACTTTAAAATTTTCAACATAAAGAGAGGAGACTTAATATTATTGTGATATATGAAACCGTGTCTCCCTCTCACATAATAACCAGTAGGTTTTAAAGAAACCATCATATAAAAGCAACACAAGAGAAAGCTCAAAACTTTCATGACAAAGAGAGGAAATTTAATAACATGAAGATTTCTATAACCATATTTTCCTCTCTCAAAATAATTTTCAGTAGCATCATGAATAGACTCAACAATATAGATATCACATAAAACATTCTTATCATGATCTATAAACGCATAATTTTTATTAAGCTCAGAAATAGTGGGGTTATCAAACCCACTTTTGACAATAATAGTATAATTAATATCATTAGGCAATATAGGACCATCATCAAGAGCATTATCATATATAATATTAGGGAGCACATTTTTCCTTTCTGCAATTTCCTCTTTTACTGAGTCAAGGAGGTTGTTTACTTCAAATTTATCAAAAGGAGATATTTCAATAGAATCATGACATTCAAAAGTATAGCATTCTTCCTCCTCCAAGCTTGGGGAACTAAAAATATCATTTTTATCAAAACCAACTTCCCCAAGCTTAGAGCTTTCCATGGCATTAGCAATAATGGTGTTCAAAGAATGTATGCTAATAACATTGCTACTATCATGATTGTTATGCAAATAAAGTTCCATAGGCTTTTTAATCTTCTCTTCGAACACTTCATGTCCCAACTCAAGATAAATTTCATAAAGCTCTCTCATGTTGTTTTCAGCCATAGGACTAGTTTCAAGGAAAGTAACCATTGATATCAAGTAAAGAGCTAGACATAATAACTAACAGAAAACAAAACTGAAAATAAACTAAATGCAAGTAACTAATTTTTTTGTGTTTTTGATAATTGAAAGCAAACAAGATAAAATAAAATAAACTAAGCAAGACAAAAACAAAGTAAAGAGATTGGAAGCGTGAAACTCCCCTTGCAGAAGACTGCTGTCTCCCCGGCAACGGCGCCAGAAAAATAGGCGTGAGGGGAGATAGGAGTCTGCTGAAGAAGTGCTTCACTCCCCGGCAACGGCGCCAGAAAAATAGCTTGATGACGTGAAACACACGTTCGTTGGGAGACCCCAAGAGGAAGGTATGATGTAGTCAGCAGCAAGTTTTCCCTCAGAAAGAAACCAAGGTTATCGAACCAGTAGGAGCAGCAACTCTTCAGAAGGTTGTCAACGGCGCCAGAAAAATAGTGTTGATGGAGTCTGGACTGTTGACGTGGAATCTGCACACAACACAATCAAACTACTTTGCCCCAACGAAACAGTGAGGTTGTCAATCTCACTGGCTTGCTGAAAACAAAGGATTAAACGTATGGTGTGGAAAATGAGTATTAAATTGCAGAGAATGAAAAAGGAACAGTTTGCAGTTTGTGGTTGTTTAATCAGTGTAAAAGAATGGACCGGGGTCCACAGTTCACTAGTGGTGTCTCTCCATAAAAGATAACTAACATGTTGGGTGAACAAATTACAGCTGGGCAATTGACGAATAGTGAGCGCATGACAATGCATATACATGACATGTTGACTACTATGATATTTAATTGGGCATTACGACATAATACATAGATCGTTATCCAACAGCATCTATGACTAATAATCCACCGCCGGGTTGTCATCCGAGTTCCCCATTGGTATTAAGTTGCAAGCAACGGATAATTGCATTAAGTAAAGTGCGTAATGTAAACAAACACATATGTCCGTGGACATAGCATCGTTAGGTTATCCCTAGTGGCAACAGCACATCCACAACCTTAGAACTTTCTGTCACTGTCCCAGGTTAAACGGAGACATGAACCCACTATCTAGCATAAATACTCTCTCTTGGAGTTACAAGCATCTACTTGGCCAAAGCATCTACGAGTAACGGAAAGCATGCAAGATCTTAAATAACATATAAGATAGATTGATAATCAACTTGACATAATATTCAATATTCATCGGATCCCAGCAAACACAACATGTAGCATTACAATAATATGATCTTGATCATGTAGGGCAGCTCACAAGATCTAAACATGATGGCACAAAGTGGAGAGACAACCATCTAGCTACTGCTATGGACCCGTAGTCCAAGGATGAACTACTCACGCATCACTCCGGAGGCAGGCATGGCGATGTAGAAGCCTCCGGTGACGATTCCCCTCTCCGGCAGGGTGCCGGGAAGAGGTTCTGAACCCTCCCGAGCTAGGGTTGACGACGGCGGCGTCTCTGGAACTTTTCGTGGATATTTGCTCAGGTACTTAGGGTTTTCGCGTCGGGGGGAATAAGTAGGCGAAAGGGCGGCGGCTGGAGAGGCCCGTGGGGCCCACACCACCCCAGGGCGCGGCAGAGGGGGCCCGCGCCCTGGCCACGTGTGGGGCCCACGTGGCTCCTCTCCGTCGCCTCTTTGGTCCGTCAGATGAGTTCTGGTAAAATAGGGACTCCCGTGTAGTTTCGTCCAATTCCGAGAATATTTCCAGACTAGCTTTTCTGGAATACAAAAACAGCAGAAAACAGGAACTGGCACTTCGGCATCTTGTTAATAGGTTAGTCCCAAAAAATGTATAAAAGTGATATAAAGTAGATGCAAAACATGTAGCAATTGGTATAAAACAAGCATGGAACATCAAAAATTATAGATACGTTTGAGACGTATCAAGGGAGGGCGAGGCTTGGCCTTGTAGATAGGACTAGTTTTAGGTCTTCCTTGGCGACCGGCGAGATGCCGTGTGGAAGCTTCTGTGGGTCGCTCGCGAGCAGCGCCTCACGGTGGTTGCCGTGCCTCCTTGGCGGCTCTCCATGGTGGAGAGAGCTGGGATGGTGCGGATCTGGCATTGGCTTGTTGCGGCTCTCCATTTTCTGCATCCTCTTGATCTATGGAGTTCTTGTGCTGCTGCTTCTTCTGGCCGGCCGCGGTGGTGAGGGGAAGAAGTTGTTCAGTGCAGGCTCCTGTGGATCCGGAGGCCGTGGAGGATTTGTCGATCTAGCGCAGTGGCGCGGCGCTGGTCGATGGTGGATGCAGCCATCTAGTTTGCTTCCGAGGTGGAAGAAGACGGGGTGGGCTTCTGAAGCGGCCTCCTTCAATAAGCGCTGCCTCCTTCCTCTCGGGAGTGCTCCTGCCTTGCTCCAGTGGAGGAGCTCCACTTCGACGCTGATTCTCCTGGCCGGCCGCGGTGGCGAGGGGGAGGAGAAGAGTGGTGCTGTGTGAAGCTGGCGTCGGGCGGGGCGCTCGGTTCCTGCTGCTTCTTCGAGCGACATTTGGTTGTGCGGAACTGCCTCTCTGGAGCTGGTTCGTCTTGGCGTTCGAGCGCGGCGCGGGACGGCTGCTGCTAAGCGTCTCCGGCAGGCTTCCATGGTGGAAGCCGATGCAGGGGCCGCTCGGAGCTAGCTCCTACATCAAGCGCTGTCACCTCTTCATCGAGTATGGATTAAGGTGGTTAATTTCTTCTTCCTCTGGCCAGCCGTGGCGGCGAGGGGTGGAAGAAGAGCAACTACTCCTTCCTTGCTTTGGTGGAGGGGATCTTGCTGCATCTCCGAGCTCCTCACGCGGTGGCCTTGTTTGCCGTCGCGTATCATGGCCAAAAGGGTGGCCAATCTGCAACCTCCATGGCAGAGGCCTTTTCGACCAGACGCGAGTGCTCGGCGGCGCGACGCAACCAAGTTGTTCGTCCCCGGTTGTGTCATGCTTGCTGGCGGCTGTGTTCGCTCGCCGGAATGGAGAGACCGAGCGCTTTGTGCTCTAATGATCTCGGTGGTTCTTCCTCCTGGAGATCGCCGGCGTTTGGTGGCAGAGACACGCTAGGACTTGATTGCACTTTATCTTCTTCTTCTAGGGTGTTTTATGTAAATGCGAAGATCCTTTCTTCGAATAGTAGGTCTTCCTGGGCAATAGACGAAAATGACTTTTCTGTAATTTGTACCTGCCACGTGTTTGAATGAAATTGCGAAAAGAGGCCCCGGCTGGCCCTGACGCGCGTTAGCTATCGACGGCGTCGGTTAGCAATGGTGCGATCGGAGGCCGCGAAGTTTCTCTGCCTACATAGATAGAGAGCCGCTGCGCCGTCGCGTCGGTGTACAATAGACAATAGTGACTGACTAGGCGGACGTGTGGAGGTGGAAGCAACCATCTGGCTGGCTTCCAGATCGATCTACACGTAGAGAGCGTACTCTCCAGCAGGTAGGTGTCTTTGGTAGTGGGAATGAGAAACTGTGGTTCCGGTTTTCCGAGGAGGAAGACAAGCCGCCTTAGGCTCCGGAGAAAGGACCAAAAATTGTCATTATCTTCAAATAAATTGTCATTATCTTCAAATACACAGCCTCGGCCGGTTCGTCTTCCTTTCTTTGTAGTTTATCTAAAAGAGTTGGCGGAAGATTTGAAACGTCACTTGAATATAATTTATTTATTCTCAGGAACTTATTTTAATCTCAGTGTTGTTTTTCGTGTGTCTGTTGTGAACGTACGACGCTACGTTATCCAACCAAATATCCTCTCCCAAACCCACGCCCTATATTTAAGGTTTTGCTCCCAAAACCGGGGGATTGTAAGATGAAATGGCCCATCACAATCTGTCGCTTGCAGTTTAATTAGTCTGACTTTCTCTCCCGGTTCGATTGTCCATGTACAATGTTTATCTGCAATTTTCAGCGAGTCCGTGTCATCGACGAAAGAGACGTAATTAACCGGGGCAGTTTAGCTCAACCTGCTGCACCGTGTTCATTCAATTCAATGTAGAAAAGCATCGGCGAGGTGACTGAACTGAAACCGAGTGACGCCGTGAATCACTCAGCATATGCCCGCCAAAGCGCTGGGGTGCGGAATGATTCTGTCGTGAAGCGTGGAGTGATGCATCATGCATGGTAAAATGGAACTGATTTACTAGTAACAAACTGAGAATCTGCAACGGCAAGATCTCGTCGCTTGCGACGAGTGGTTTCTGCGGTCTTCTTCAAGGTTGGAGGTCTCTCCTCTTCCAGGCGGGAGGTGGTCTGGTTCTTCTTCTCCGGCGAGCGTCGGCGTTGGGGAACTCCGGTAGTTCAGCAGGTTGCTGCTGTGTGCTCTGAGCTGTGTACGTCTTGTACAAGCGTGCGTATGTATTGCTTTTCGTATCCGTTGATGTACGCAGGTTTGTATTTCAAAAAAAAAAAAAAAGTATCGCGACATCTGGAGCCCTGTTTGTTTTGACGATCTACAGTTCGTCTAGATCGCAGAGACGTATGGCCTTGATTATCTTTCTGACGAAAATTAACGTCTGGACTTGGAAAAGAAATTTTCAGCGCGCATGTGGCGGAGAAAGCAGAAAGCCCCAAATTCCAATCCGGCCTGGTTGGCCTGACCAGTTCGACCCCATCTGCGCGTCCTTTTCCGCGGATTTTGACAGGTCCGAGGCGGAGAAGAGTTGGATACGAAAACCGCGCGTGAGTGGATGGTGATCGCCATGCTGCCCGTAAGCCCGTTTGGGCGGATTAAGCCGCCGCCGCCGCTGGTGGTCGTGGTTTCGGACCGGTCTGCCGACGCCGGCTGCCGCTTGCCGCGAATGGTCGTATGGATGTGAGTTTGACGTGTGATGCCCACGTCCACCTGCCATGGCTGGTGGAGGTCCTGCACAGATCAGATGCACGCATTCTCCGTGTTTTCTTAGCTGATGGGCCACGGCATCATGATCATGGGCCATGCATGGCCGCCACGCGGCAGACGCAGCCTTGCAAGAACAGAACAGTACCTGAGATTGCAATTCGTTGAAACCAGGTTAGCAGGCAGAGAGGGAGCAAAAGCATCAAGATGAGCTGGACGGTGACACTGGTGAGCAGCCACAACCCGTACGCGCGTTTCCGCGATATGGCAGCAACGTGCCCGCTGGACTTTGCCTCGGGCGCCAAACGGGTCATCTCGGCCAATTGTACTTTGGGCAGCACAGCATAGGCTGGGCCTTCCGTCTCAAAAGGAAAAAAAATTGGTCGGCAAGACTGAGGTCGCTTACTAACAGGAAGTGTGTACACCAGTACACGTATATGGAGAAACAAGCTCTATACCATGATGCATTGATGCCAATCTAAAACCATAGTGAAAATGATCACGAAAAACTCTAGCAAAAAACACATAGGTAGTGGATGATTGTATGGACTACCATGCAAAATTTTAGTCAAGACCGAGATGTACACAAAGAGAAACAGAAACCGAAAATCAGCTAAAATAGTTCCAAACTAAAAAGAACAAGTAGAGACACTATTCATATGAATTTCTATTTTCTGTTTTTGTTTACGAACATCTTGCTTTTGATAAAAAATTGCATAGTAGTTCAGAGTTCAGACTACCACCCACTATCTATAAGACTTTTGGTAGATTTTTTGGTTATCATTTGAACTACTTTTTGATTGATATCAGGTGTTTTCAGCAAGCTATTCGCCTAGCTCTATTTACGAGACAGCATGCTGGAATCCTTCGTCTAACTAAACCTATTGAAAGTGTATTCTCAGATTTATGCTAGCTTATGGGCGAAATCAAGCCTAAGCTAAAAAGAACAGGAAATTTCTATGGTTCAATCTCTAAGCTAAGTGTCTCTCAAAAGCTAGGTAAGAGGTGTTTTTTAGGGCGTAAATGTTTGATGATTTACACTCATTTTTACCCTCGTGTAAACCGGGAAATTCTCAGATTTTGTCTAGGGGTGGCTTCGATGATGAGGGATGAGGCGCACATAAGTTTAACTAGGTTCGGCCTATCACGATTGTCGTGGGTTTGTCACGTCAGATGTCATGGATGACTTCGTAGGTGTGGGATTTGCGCGAGTCAATCGTCTCCGAGCTTGGGATCACAGGAACAAGGACGAACACAGATTTACCCAGGTTCGGCCCCTCAATGTGAGGTAAAGACCTACTTCCTGCCTACCCTAGATTGGTATTGATATGATATATGTGGTGTTACAATGGAGGCGATCCGATCTGGGTACTCGCCGTAAGAACTAGGGTTTTAGGGCTTGATAGCTTGACCCCGTCTAAGTCCTGCGAGTCCTCTTTATATACACAGAGGCTCGCTAGGTTACAAGAGTTCTACACGAAGCCGATTGTCTTCTTGTCTTCCAAGGCAAGTTTTACCACCGACCTTCTGGAGCCTTCCTTTGGCAGGCCGCGATCCTTGATCGGCCCATCTTTACATGGCCCAATAATAGCGTGATCATGAAGATGAAGTCGCCGTTTTGGCTTTGAATAAGTCGCGGGTTAATTATTCCCCCGACATTAGCCCCCAAGTGTAGCCTGAACTTCATGGAATATCTTGATATGTTTTCTTGATCTTGAAAGGTTCCTTGGACGTTTAGGCTGCACTTTTTTCTTTCTGGCTTGCACTTCCTTGCTTGCGACTCATGATCACGTTGGATTGGCTTTTACTCGCACTTTTGGGGCGGCCTTGAAATGCATCTGACTTCGTGAGCTTCTTACTCTGTCAAGGTTTGCCTGATAGCTTCAACACTTGATGATGACCAATCTTCAAATTTTTGATGACAATATGTTGTAGCCCCCAAGGATTGAGCTGATGTGATTTGACAATCATCTCAATTCTTCTCAGAGGTTTTGAAGATCGTCACCTGTAGCTTGATATCATAGATAAAAACAATTGTTAAGATATAAGCAATTGCAATTGGTGTTGCCGTACTATAAGCAGTACATTGACCTCTAGTTAGGCCTTTCTGAATCCATTAAGTGGGCACTCGCGCGACTCAGTATTTCCTAGGAACATGTGTGTTCAGGGTCGAGAGCGGCCATGATAGGCAATCAAGCTCGATTGACGCCACACCCCAGTACTTTGGACGCATAATGCAAGTTGCAATCCGACTTAAGGTAAGTTTGATAGTTGCCAGTAGGTTGGCTGTTTCAGGGTACAAAGCCCCCAAGAAACAAATGATATATAGCTATAAGCAGCTTTTTTATGATGACACATAAGGTCGCGCCTTGGTGGCAACCGAGTGTTATACATAGGGTTGGGTCGCACGTAGGCGGCGATCCCAGTTTGAGACATACGGCCGCGCCTAGGTGGCGGCCGATTTCTGATACATAAGGTACGGCCGCGCCTAGGTGGCGGCCGATTTCTGATACAGGTGTTGCAGGTCGCGCCTAGGTGGCGACCAATTTTGAAGCAGGAGCCCTTAGTGGCTAGGATGATACTCAGCTATAGGCAGCTGGAAAAGATGAAACTTAGCTCTGATTAGCTTTTTTATGTGTAGTAAGGTCGCAGTTGCGCGACGTTCCAAGGGCGAGGCGCTTCTAGACGATCCTCGAAATCATGGCGATCACTGCTTTCTTCCTCACATCCAGCAGATAGTACGATCCATTGTTTAGTTTTTTGCTGATGATGTAGGGTCCTTCCCATGGAGAGGATAGCTTGTGCATTCCCTTGTGGTCTTGCTTGAGTCGCAGCACTAGGTCTCCTTCTTGAAAGGTGCGGGTTCTGATGCGTCTGGCATGATAGCGTCGCAAGTCTTGCTGATACACCGCTGACCTTGATGCTGCCAAATCTCTGACCTCTTCTAATGTGTCCACAGAATCCTGCCGAGCTGCTTCATTATCTGCTTCGACATAGGCCGCAACTCTTGGTGAATCATGTATGATATCGCTGGGCATAACCGCTTCTGCTCCATAGACCATAAAATATGGTGTAAATCCTGTGGATCTGTTAGGGGTTGTTCTTAAGCTCCATAGCACGGCTGGCAGTTCCTCCACCCAACATCCTGGAGATGCTTCAACCTTTTCAATAAGGCGCGGCTTAATTCCATGGAGAATTTCCTGGTTAGCTCGCTCAGCTTGTCCATTGCTCTGTGGATGTGATACTGACGTGAGGTCCAGCCTTATCCCATTGTTTGCACAAAATATTTGTGTAGCTCCTTCAGAGGTGTTGCTCCCGTTGTCTGTAATGATACTATGGGGATATCCAAAGCGGAATATGACCTTCTTCAAGAACTTGACTGCTGTTTCAGCTTCACAATCTCCCACGGGTTCTGCTTCTATCCACTTTGTGAATTTGTCCACCACGACCAGGAGGTGAGTTTTTCCCGTTGGGGACCGTCTGAAGGGCCCTACCATGTCAAAACCCCATACGGCGAAAGGCCATGTGATGGGTATTGTACGAAGTGCTTGAGCTGGCATATGATCTTGCCTGGCGTATCTTTGGCATCCATCGCACACTCTGACAATCTGCTCAGCGTCTGCTAGCGCCGTTAACCAGAAGAAACCATGTCTGAACGCCTTTGCCACCAAAGATCTTGACGAAGCATGATGGCCACAATCGCCTGCGTGAATTTCGTGCAAGATTTTTCGTCCTTCTTCTGGTGATACGCATCTTTGGAATGTCCCCGCAACGCTGCGCTTGTATAGCTCATTGTTTATTATTGTGTAGGCCTTGGATCGCCGTGTTATTTTGCGCGCCTCTACTCATCCTCTGGTAGCACTCCGCGACTTAAATATGCCATGTATGGCTCTGTCCATGCTGGCTGTTCATGCAGGGCTGCGACTAAAGTTGAATCGTCATCTGGCTCTGCGATGTCAATCTCTGCTGGAGGCTTAACTGATGGGTTATGCAACTCATCCAAGAAAACATTGGGCGGGACTGATTGTCTATTGGATCCAAGCCGAGACAAGGCATCTGCTGCTTCATTTTGTCGTCGATCAATATGTTCAACTTGGAAGCCAGTGAAGTGTCCAGCAATCTGTCCACCTCTCTTCTGTATGCAGCCATGTTTGCATCCTTACTGTCCCATGTTCCAGAAACTTGTTGAGCTACCAAATCTGAGTCTCCAAAGCAACGTATGCGACTGACATTCATCTCCTTTGCTATACGGAGTCCGTGAAGCAATGCCTCATATTCTGCCACATTGTTTGTGCAATTGAAGTGTATTTGGAGCACGTATCTTAGCTTGTCTCCCTTGGGGGAAGTTAGTACAACTCCAGCCCCCGAGCCTTGTAGCTGTCTCGACCCATCGAAGTGCATGGTCCAGTATTTTGTTTCTGCCATGGTGGGAGCGACTTGAATTTCTGTCCAATCATTGATGAAATCTGCGAGAGCTTGCGACTTAATTGATGTGCGCGGCTCGTAACTTATATGGTGTGGACCCAACTCGATCGCCCACTTGGCTACTCTTCCTGTTGCTTCTCGATTGCGGATGATGTCTGCCAGCGGTGCCGAGCTGACCACAGTTATTGGGTGTTCCTGGAAGTAGTGCTTCAGCTTGCGACTCGCCATGAACACTCCAAACACTAGCTTCTGCCACTGAGGGTAACGCTGCTTTGAAGCCGTGAGCACTTCACTTACGTAGTATACTGGCCTTTGGACTGGGTACTCCTTTCCTGGCTCTTGTCTCTCTACAACCATCACGGCGCTTACGGCACGAGAGTTTGCAGCTATGTATAACAGCATGGGCTCTTTATCCTTTGGAGCCGCCAGAACTGGAGCATTTGTCAACTGACTCTTCAGGGCTGTTAAAGCTTCGTCGGCTTCTGAGTCCCAAACGAAGGTATCTGACTTTTTCAGCAATCTGTATAAAGGCAGGGCTTTTTCTCCCAGTCTTGATATAAAGCGACTTAACGCCGCGACGCAACCGGTGAGTCGCTGTACATCCTTGATCTTTTCTGGTTTTTGGAGGTCCATTACAGCCTTTATCTTGTCAGGGTTGGCTTCAATGCCTCTTTCTGACACTATGAACCCCAATAGCTTCCCCGCTGGTACTCCAAAGACGCACTTCGTCGGGTTGAGCTTCATGTTGTATCTTCTGAGATTTGTGAAAGTTCTTCCAAGTCACTGATGAGATCCTGGCTACTTGCGATTTAATGACAATGTCGTCCACATAGGCGTGAACGTTGCGACCTATCTGCTCATGCAAGCAACTTTGAATGCACCTCTGGTAAGTCGCACCTGCGTTCTTCAATCCAAAGGGCATGCTTACATAGCAAAAGGCCCCAAAGGGTGTGATGAAGGATGTCTTTTCCTGGTCCTCCTTCTTCATCTTGATTTGATGGTAGCCTGAATAGGCGTCTAGAAAGCATAACAACTCGCATCCGGCCGTTGAATCAATCACTTGGTCAATCCTTGGCAAGGCAAATGGGTCCTTCGGACAGGCTTTGTTGAGACTGGTATAGTCAATGCACATTCGCCATGTGCCGTTCTTTTTCATAACTAGGACTGGGTTTGCCACCCACTCCGGGTGATACACTTCTGTGATGAATCCTGCGGCCAATAGGCGAGCTATTTCTTCCCCTATCGCTTTTCTCCTGTCGTCGTGGAAACGCCGCAGTGGTTGCTTTACTGGCTTGGCCAAGGGGTTCACGTTAAGGCTGTGTTCTGCCAATTCCCTCGGTACCCCTGGCATATCTGATGGTTTCCATGCGAAGATGTCCTTGTTTTCCTGAAGGAAAGCGATGAGGGCCCGCTCCTGTTCTTTTTCCATGTGCGCTCCGATGCTCGCCTGCTTGGATGAGTCGCCAGGAACAAGGTCTATCTGCTTGGTGTCTTGGGCCGCTTTGAATTTCATTGGTGGTTCGGCGGATGGCGTGGTAACTACGCTCATATCGTTGGGATCCACCTGCGACTTATAACTCTTTAGCTCTTCAGCAGCACAAGCTGATTCTGCGAAGGCCGCATCTCCTTCCTCGCACTCTATTGCTTTTTCTCTATCGCCGTGCACCGTGATGACCCCTTTGGTCCTGGTATCTTCACTGTAGGTAAACGTAGCATGGCCTAGCCATAAACTTAGCAAAAGCTGTTCGTCCGAACAGGGCGTGATACGGGCTCTGGAATTTTACCACTTCGAAGCATATGAACTCGCTTCTGAAGTTTTCTTCCGTCCCAAAGGTTACTCCAGGGTTATCTTTCCCACTGGCTGTGCTGACTTTCCTGGGACGATGCCGTGAAATACGGTCGTCGTGTGTTGCAGGCTGGAGTCCATGAGCCCCAAGCGCTTGAACGTGTCGTAGTACATGATATTTATGCTGCTTCCTCCGTCCATAAGCACTTTGGTTAGCTTGTATCCTGCTATGTAGGGTGCCACAACTAGTGCCAGCTTCCCTGGTTCTCGCACTTGCGGCGGGTGATCGTCGCGACTCCAAGTTACTGCATGTTCTGACCACTTTAGCCAATTGGGGGTTGCTGTATCACAGCGTTTACTTGCTGGCTTCTGCGAACAAATTTCTTCTCCCTCTTGGAGGTGTTGATAACTATTGTATGGTACTGCCCCACCTGCATGGGATTACTCGCATTGTGCTGCCCGGCGCCTGAACCATGAGTCGCACCAGGGTTTCCTTCATGGTGGTTTCCCCTGTTGTGTTGGCTTTCTTCTTTCCACTTCTTGTAATAATTGCATTGCGCCTTGGTATGGTCTGTTGGCCGCCCGTCACCTCCTGTGTGAAGATCGCACGGCCGATTGAAAACTTCTTCCATGTTAATTGGACGAGAGCCGCTTCCTCGTTGGCCCCTGAAACCTCCACGTGTGTTGGCGACAAGCCCAGAGTTCCCTTCTTCACTCTTGCGCTTGTTTGATTCGCGTTGTTGTGGCTAGTTTGTTGATGTTGTGGCTAGCTGATATTTTTCTTTCCTTCAACAGCGACCTTCTCCTCTTCTCCATCTGACGCATCTCTGGTCTTGTCTGAGCCAGCGTATTTGTTAGCCGCAGCCATTACCTCGCTGAGACTCTTGACTTTATCCTTCATGCGACCTAGCTTATGGATCAGCGGCTCGAACGTACAATTTTTCTCCATGACCAGGACGGTTGAACTTGGTGGTATATTGTCTGAAGAGTGTATTATTTCTGCCACCCTTCTCATCCAGTGGCGGCTTGATTCGTCTTCCTCTGAACGCAACGCTCTAGATCTTCTATATTGCAGAGTCGCTTGCAGGTTCCTTGTAAGTTTTTGACGAAAACATCTTTCAGTTCTTCCCAGGTACTTATGGAGTTGGGGGGTAGATTTTGTAGCCATATGTGAGCCGCGCCCTCCAACATCATGTTGAGGTACCTTGCGCATATCTCTTCTGAAGCATTTAAAATACTTATCCCCATCTCGTAGTTGTTTAGCCAGGTGGTAGGATCCATGCTGGCGTTATAGTTTGCCACCTTGTGATGCATGTAAAACGCATACATGAACTTTGCACTTTAATTGCTTATATTCCAATCATATTTGCATCATATAAGGGTTATATCAATGTTTTATAATGATTTTGGGAATATTTCATAGTTTTCCCATTTATTTGGAATTAACCCTGTTTTTCCAGAAAACGTCTTTTTTAGTGTTTCAGACTTTCCGGAGCTTCGGGACTCCAAAAAGGGCAAGGCCAAAGAGCACGGTTCAGAATTTTCGAGACGAACGCAATGGGCTTAAATTGAAGACCAGAAGCCCAACAGGCTGGAAATGGGAGGGTCCCACGCGGCCTAAAATACCTGGCCGCGTGGGCCCAGCTCTTTTCCCCTCGGAGCTCCGTGGCCGTCGATCTTTCGTCCACCGACTCCGTCTTGACCTAAAAACGCCTATAAAAAAGGTCCCCTGGCGTTTCGCGAAAGGAGGCGGCGGAGAAACACAGAACCATGAAACAGAGAGTCAGAAGGCTGCCGCCGGAGAAGATTGGAGGGGGGAAACGCCGCCGGAGTCACCTCCGGAGGGCTCCACCCCCCTCCGGCGTGTTCATCATCAACATCTACAGCAAGAACTTCTCCACCATCATCACTATGATGAAGGGGAGTAGTCCACCCCCTGGACTAGGGTTTGTGGTGGTAACTTTTGTATCTCTCCTCTCTCTTGAGCTTCACTAATTAGTACCGTATGAGCTGCTAAACATGATTACGGTCATCTATGTAATACCTTTGGGGTGAATATTGTGGTGTGAGATGATTTGTTATGCATTTACCGTTGTGTTGGAGATTTTGTGATTTTTCATACTTTGAAGTATGATGTATGTGGGTACGGGATGGCCGATGTGACACGGCATAGGTATTGAGTGACACAGTACCGCCCAACGTCCTCTATCTGGGGTAAAAAGAAAGAGTATGATGTGGGAGTGAGAGAAACCACGCTAGCCTTACGAGGGGTGACCTAGCAACACAAATGAGTATTTCTTTCAACTATGTGTTTTAGGACATATAGCCGTCATAAAAAGCTACCCTTAAAACATGACAATTGTGTTTACTTTATCTATAACATGATGATCACCGTAGATGAAAGAGAGAGGATTAAGTGAACCCATGAACCATGTCCATTGTTCCTATAAGAAACACACACTTGAGCTTGTCCTCTTGCTACATAGAGGATTGGGCTTTCTCTCTTTGAGAGCTTTCACTTGCTACTACCTTTGTCTTGTCCTCTTGCAAAGAAGAGGATTGGGACAGTTTTACATCCATCAAACCAACCATCTTGTTCTCTAAACTTGTTTAGTGCATAATCAACTAAAACTTGTGACACTTTAGTTGTAGGGAATAGATAACTTTTCCTTCTTGCTCCTGCGGATCGATACCTTACTTCCACATTGAGAGGTGCTACAGTGATCCCTTGCTCTTGGGGTTATCAAATACTTTTCTGGCGCCGTTGCCGGGGAATCGTAGCTGAGAGATTTATCCAAGGGTGTGCATCATCGCATTCATCTCACAACAAAGTCAACGTCACCAACTTGTGCTAACACCTAAGCTTGGGGAGGTTGCACCTACGTGAGCACCATCTTATCCATCTTTACTTACAAAGCAATTTATTTGTTTTGTTAGTGTCATTGCATATCATATCATATTTATTTCAGTTTTGCATAAAAAATTAAAAATACCAAAAAAAACTTGCTAAAATGGGAGAAAGAACTAAGTTGTGTGACTACACAAACACTCCTAATGATCAATTTATCACGAGAGCTATTGCCACACCTAAGATAAATGCTGAGAGTTATGAAGTAAGTCCTAGTTTGTTGAACTTGATAACTAGGGAACAATTTGGTGGTAGTGCTATGGAGGATGCCTCTATGCATCTTCATGACTTTGTTGAAATATGTGACATGCAAAAGTTTAAAAATGTGGAAAGTGATATCCTAAAACTGAAGTTATTTCCTTTTTCACTTAGAGGAAAAGCTAAAGAGTGGTTGCATTCCTTGCCATCTGGTAGTATTAATTCTTGGGATGATCTAAAAGAAGCTTTCATTAAGAAATATTATCCCCCTGTTAAAATTTTGCAAAATAGAAACAACATCCTTTCTTTTAGGCAAAATGAAAATGAACATGTTGCTATGGCTTGGGATAGGATAAAACTTATGCTTAGAACTTGTCCCTCACATGGAGTTAATGAATGGACCATATTACACTCTTTCTACAATGGTTTAAACTACATGTCTAGAAACATACTTGATTCTGCTGCTGGAGGTGCTTTTATGAGTAAGACTATAGTAGAAGCTAAAAATATATTGGAAAGCATTTTACAAAACTATAGTCAATGGCATACTGATAGGGCACCTAATCCTTCTAAGAAAGTGAACTCTATTGAAGAAACTAATGATTTGTCATCTAAAATGGATACTATTCTTGCTTTGCTTAATAAACCTAGTGTTGAAAATGTTCCTTTGCAAGAACTAGTTGGTAACAATTCTGAAAATATTGATGTCAACTTCATTAGGAACTATGGTAATAATGGGTATGGTAACAACAATTATAACTCTTATAATAAACCCCCATATGTGCCAAATAAATATGCTTCTAGTGGTAATGTTTCTAGTGACTTGGAAAACACCATTAGATCTTTTATATCTACCCAAAAAGAGCTTAATAAGGAATTTATCTCTAAGTTTGAAAAACAAGATGCTTTGTTTGAAAGGGTAGATCAGCTTACTAAGGAAGTCTCATCATTAAAGAGCATCATTACAGCCCAAAAACATGAGGAAACAATAAAATATTGCCAAGAGGTTATCAATAAGTCTTGGGAACACATTCATGAGCAAGAGAGAGTTGCTAAAGAATCTATTGGGGTAATGAAAGAGGTTGAAGTTGAGGAAGTTAAAATGCTTAATGAAGTCAAGGATCCTTTGCTTGACTTAGAAAATTGTAGCTTGCATGAATTAATATCTATCTTACAAAAATTTGCAAGTGATCCTTCCATCAACACTAACCAAGCAGGTTTTGGTTCTTATATTGCTAATCATGTCTTGAAAGAAAAGATTGCTAGGTACAACCAAGAGGCTATGATACCACCTAAGCTTGGGGATATGTGGATACCTAAGGTACTAGTAACTATTGGAAAAGAGACACACCATGCCATACTTGATCTAGGATCTAGTGTCTCTGTTTTATCTAAAGAACTATATGAAGTGCTTGAATTGAAAAATCTTGAAAAATGCTCTATTGAACTAGCACTTGCTGATGACTCTATTAAACATGCTTTGGGAAAAGTAAGTGATGTTATGGTAGAGTTACATATGACTTTTGTGCCTGTGGATTTTCTAATCATGGATATGGGGAATAAAACCTCTAGTCCTATTATTCTTGGAAGACCTTTTCTTCGTACCACAGGTGCTATCATTGATTCAAAGGAAGGGAATGTAAAGTTTCAGTTTCCACACAAGAAGTGCATGGAACACTTTCCAAGGAAGAGGGAACCACCAAAGTTCAAGCTCCCTCATGAGCTTCGTCCACAATAAAACAACAAGTAAGAAGCCTAGCTATATGGCTATAAAGAAAGCGCTTTGCGGGAGGCAACCCGGTTATTTTTTGTGTGATTTTTCTTTGTGTCCTCTTGCTGTAACAAGAGACTTTGTGTTAGTTTAGGTTCTGGAGTTTTTAATAAAGTGCCAAGTTTTACCCTTTTTGGTTTGAAAAAGTTGCTTATAGCGTTCGGAGATTTTATTCCTGCACGAGTCAGTGCACGGTATGATTTTTAATTCTTATTCTGTAACTCCGAATGAGCTCATATTTGAACTGTAGTTGCAACTTTTCATCCTCTGTATGCATGAATTTTTTCGGAATTTTTCGAGAAAGTTTGGTAGGGTAGAAAAATACGTTTTGCTGCTGCTGTTTTTCTGGACAGATTCTGTCCCATTTTGTTTGATGCATGCTTTGAGCTTTTAAGTTGAATCTTTTTGATCCAATTGAGTTTATGAGTAGGCATACAACATTATACACTTTCTGGACATTCATATGAATTTTTGTTCAAGGATTATATGCAGCAAGGAACCTATTTGTTTATCACTATTAATGCACCCCACAGAAAAGAGATGGGAGAAACGGTGTTTTGAAGTTTTTTCACAGGGATTGGAGGAGATGCACCAAGAGCTATCCAAGGATGGTGAAGACCATAAGCTTGGGGATGTGAAGACAACCCCGCTGGACCTACACACTCTCGGTTTGCACACGTCCAACTTCTGTTTTTCGATCGAAACACTTTATCGCATAAACTTGGAGCGTCGTTTTTTGTTTTTGTTTGAGTCTTGAGAGACCACCACACTATCAATTATATATGAGAGAGCTACTGGAAATATGGGTTGAAATATGTTGGATGCTTTTATAAGATTGGGAAAAGGGATGTTTGACTTGATTTTTAATGATACATATAGTTGCATGATTCATGAGCTTGTTTATGAGTAATAGTTTGCAAATTCTTTTTGTAGAGCTATCACTTATTCATGTTTTGGTGCTGATTGTTATTTACTTGGTTTAACATGGATTAGTTAGTTCTATGGACACTCATGCATGCATCTAGATGGTCAACTTTCTCCCTTTTGCTAGCCCAAAAACTCCAACAAGCAAAAACTTGTTTCCAACACCTTCAACCAAAGTTATTCCAGTGAGTCCACCATATCTACCTATTGGCTTTATGCTATTCCGAGTATGTTTAACATGTTGTTTGTGTTATCTTACCTCTGAATGAAAATGTTTATGTTATTGATTGCAATGGAAAAAATTGGTTATATAGCTCTCACGAACTTGATGCACAATGTTCTTTTATTTGCATAATAAAACTTGACCCATTGTGATTAAGATTATGATGTTTGTGGCTTGATGAATGTTTTGGGTTGGAAGTTAGCCCATATGTGCTGTCACATGGCAAGCTTTCAACACGCTCTTCATCTCATTTAGTTGATATCATGTGCTTTTGTCTATGGATGCTTATCATGTTGAAATAAATGTGGAAATAGAGTGAGTTTAAATGAGTTTGTGTAAATGGTTAGAGAGACGCCTGGGCCGCTAATCTAAGCCATGCATCATTCATGGTGGAAATTTACTTACATACTATGGTGAACCTTCTGTGATACACCTTGCAATAAAAAACTATTCCAAATGGTAAATAAAAAGGGTGTTGAGATTGTTCATTTTGTTTGTTTGTCTTGTCATTTTGATATGGGCTTGTTCCATATCTTGGGACAAGAGGTACCCCAGTTGACGCTCTTGATGATACTATTATGCTTACAATGATATTTAATTGAACTTGCTTTGTTTCCCAAGTTGAGTAACACATGGTGTAAGTACTTGTATTCAAGGGGCATGAGACATTCAACCCATTCTTTATCAAGCACACTACTCATATTTGCTTTCACTTTAACCTTAATCATTCAAGATGCTATGATAGGGGCAATGAGAGCTTGACACCAATGAATACCTTATTGCAATCATTAACTTAAGTAGAAGAGTTTGGAAGTTGGATGAAACTTATGCATGCTTTACCTCTACTCACATATACATCTTTCCAAAGTGTACACCTATCATATTCAGATTTTCATCTACACTCTATGACCATTGTAGGATGTTCTACTTATCATTATGCATACATGTGTTCCATATTACTTGCTACCATGTTACACTTTGTGAACTATCAATGAACATCCTTGTCTTGAATACTTGATATCACTTCATAAACTATTTGCATATTGCTACTCCTTTGAAGAATGAATCATTTGACTATATGTAGCAATAGTAATCATCTTTGATATTCATTGTTAAGTATTAAATTGCAAAGTCCATGTTAGTTTTATCATCTTCATACTCGAGGACGAGCATGGATTAAGCTTGGGGATGTTGATGCATGTAAAATGCATACATGAACTTTGCACTTTAATTGCTTATATTCCAATCATATTTGCATCATATAAGGGTTATATCAATGTTTTATAATGATTTTGGGAATATTTCATAGTTTTCCCATTTATTTGAAATTAACCCTGTTTTTCCAGAAAACGTCTTTTTTAGTGTTTCAGACTTTCCGGGAGCTTCGGGACTCCAAAAAGGGCAAGGCCAAAGAGCACGGTTCAGAATTTTCGAGACGAACGCAATGGGCTTAAATTGAAGACCAGAAGCCAACAGGCTGGAAATGGGAGGGTCCCACGCGGCCTAAAATACCTGGCCGCGTGGGCCCAGCTCTTTTCCCCTCGGAGCTCCATGGCCGTCGATCTTTCGTCCACCGACTCCGTCTTGACCTAAAAACGCCTATAAAAAAGGTCCCCTGGCGTTTCGCGAAAGGAGGCGGCGGAGAAACACAGAACTGTCACGACCCGAGACCCGGCCCGGTAGAATGACAGCCGCCGCGCGCCTATAGACCCGTAAGTCTATACACGCGCAAGGCGTAGAGAAGCAGGATAAACCAGCACAGTGGATCAAAACAGCTCATTTATTTATTTTACAAGATTATTTACAATTATAAGACTAAAAGGTTCTCTAGTCGCATTCCGCCCACTAGTCCAGCCTACTCCTCGGACGACCACGGCTTCCGCTGCGCACTCTGATTAACCCGACAACTGCAACTAAAAACAGAGGGGAGCAAGGGTGAGTACGAATAAATCATACTCAGCAAACAATTCATACACTTTCATATACTTTGTAAAATACACTAGGTTTTCTAAAATACCAGTAAATCAATCATTGTGTAGTTAAGTTGTTAAGCAGGTTAAAAACACATGGTGCCACACATGAAAGTGAGTTTCCCTACCCGGGAATCACAGGGGGTGAATATCCACGCTTTTACACTCTTAAGAGGGGTACTCCGACATCGACAGCCTCGCCCAGAACCGCACAGGATTCCAGAACGAGTAGAGCTCTTTAACCCGCTCGGACACCGGACACCCTGACCTACTCATGTCGATCGCTCCTACGGATCCATCACCGACACTTTCCATTCAAGGGCCGCCCCTCACGGAGAACTCAGACAGTCCCATACCTGTACTGTGACCGGTACAATACGATCACCTTCGTAGCACCAAGTTTATTATTTTATAAAGCATTTCAGTTGATTTCCATGTCAAAAATACGTGCTAAGCCCGGCTCGTACCGGTGGCTCCTACGGATCCATCACCGTAACGACACCAGCGCATTAGCCTCGTATATCAACACAAAGCTCGTACCAATACGGTATCATGCACATTCACATCAAAGCATATTGTACAAAATATATGAGAGAGATAAGAACCGCTTGCCTCGGTTAACCATGTCGTAGACATCAAATAATATCCACTTTGGTCAGCTCTGATACGATCGCTTCATGAACTAGCTAGGATCCGTATACGAGCTCACAGCACCGTAGCCCAAGAATACAAACAGCAAAGATGGTGCGCCGCCAGACTTTCCACTCGCCGCCGCCGATCTCCTGCCGGCGACCTCTGCCGCTCTCTCATCGTCGACGGCCTCTAGAAAATACCAGCGCCCGGCTCCCGCAGTCCCGCTCTAAGAATTTCTATCAACGCCACGTTGTGGTTCTCTCCTCTCTCTGGTTCTATTCTCGATGGATGCAGTGTGGTGTGAGAGTGAGAAGGGAGCAGCAGCACCTGCTAGCTAGCTATATATAAGAATCGATCAGGTAGTGGATGGCTAAAATATCTAGTGTCTTGCCGCCTTGCCGACAAATCCTTCGACGCTGGCAAGAAGAAGCAGCCGACACGTACTGCCTGCCTCCATGCAGCCAACGATGCGCTGCCAACAAAGCATGTGGCTTGGCCCACGTAGGGCCCACTTGGAGAAATATCTGCTGACTACCTATGCTATGAAGCCACGTCGATCCTTGCTGACATATTCCCTCACGCCACGCATGGTGAGGATCATCTATGCATGCATGTACGAAGAAGCAACCTGGCTATTTTACTATGGAATGCATGCACTAGTACTAGTTAGCTCGGCACATGTACAAACAAATCAGCTTTTAACTCAAGATTATATCTCCACTAATTTTTCTATTGCATGCATCTAATTTAAGCATAAGAGACTAGCAAAATTAGAACAATCAAAAAGCTAATTACATTCAATCAAAATATTTAATCTACTCAAAAATTCAGGGTATTACATCCTCCCCACCTTATAAGAATTTCGTCCCCGAAATTCAACACAAAAACATACCAACAAATTTAAACAAACATGCAAGATTTTATGTAATCGAAACAAAAGATTTTACTATACAATCAACTTAAATATCTAACAAGTAAAACTTAATGCTAGGACAACAAGAAAAAACACACTTAAATGTTAGTCGCAAAACTAACTACCGAATCTACCCACATTTCCCCGTGACCTAAACTCTGAGCTCTGATACCACTTTAACTGTCACGACCCGAGACCCGGCCCGGTAGAATGACAGCCGCCGCGCGCCTATAGACCCGTAAGTCTATACACGCGCAAGGCGTAGAGAAGCAGGATAAACCAGCACAGTGGATCAAAACAGCTCATTTATTTATTTTACAAGATTATTTACAATTATAAGACTAAAAGGTTCTCTAGTCGCATTCCGCCCACTAGTCCAGCCTACTCCTCGGACGACCACGGCTTCCGCTGCGCACTCTGATTAACCCGACAACTGCAACTAAAAACAGAGGGGAGCAAGGGTGAGTACGAATAAATCATACTCAGCAAACAATTCATACACTTTCATATACTTTGTAAAATACACTAGGTTTTCTAAAATACCAGTAAATCAATCATTGTGTAGTTAAGTTGTTAAGCAGGTTAAAAACACATGGTGCCACACATGAAAGTGAGTTTCCCTACCCGGGAATCACAGGGGGTGAATATCCACGCTTTTACACTCTTAAGAGGGGTACTCCGACATCGACAGCCTCGCCCAGAACCGCACAGGATTCCAGAACGAGTAGAGCTCTTTAACCCGCTCGGACACCGGACACCCTGACCTACTCATGTCGATCGCTCCTACGGATCCATCACCGACACTTTCCATTCAAGGGCCGCCCCTCACGGAGAACTCAGACAGTCCCATACCTGTACTGTGACCGGTACAATACGATCACCTTCGTAGCACCAAGTTTATTATTTTATAAAGCATTTCAGTTGATTTCCATGTCAAAAATACGTGCTAAGCCCGGCTCGTACCGGTGGCTCCTACGGATCCATCACCGTAACGACACCAGCGCATTAGCCTCGTATATCAACACAAAGCTCGTACCAATACGGTATCATGCACATTCACATCAAAGCATATTGTACAAAATATATGAGAGAGATAAGAACCGCTTGCCTCGGTTAACCATGTCGTAGACATCAAATAATATCCACTTTGGTCAGCTCTGATACGATCGCTTCATGAACTAGCTAGGATCCGTATACGAGCTCACAGCACCGTAGCCCAAGAATACAAACAGCAAAGATGGTGCGCCGCCAGACTTTCCACTCGCCGCCGCCGATCTCCTGCCGGCGACCTCTGCCGCTCTCTCATCGTCGACGGCCTCTAGAAAATACCAGCGCCCGGCTCCCGCAGTCCCGCTCTAAGAATTTCTATCAACGCCACGTTGTGGTTCTCTCCTCTCTGGTTCTATTCTCGATGGATGCAGTGTGGTGTGAGAGTGAGAAGGGAGCAGCAGCACCTGCTAGCTAGCTATATATAAGAATCGATCAGGTAGTGGATGGCTAAAATATCTAGTGTCTTGCCGCCTTGCCGACAAATCCTTCGACGCTGGCAAGAAGAAGCAGCCGACACGTACTGCCTGCCTCCATGCAGCCAACGATGCGCTGCCAACAAAGCATGTGGCTTGGCCCACGTAGGGCCCACTTGGAGAAATATCTGCTGACTACCTATGCTATGAAGCCACGTCGATCCTTGCTGACATATTCCCTCACGCCACGCATGGTGAGGATCATCTATGCATGCATGTACGAAGAAGCAACCTGGCTATTTTACTATGGAATGCATGCACTAGTACTAGTTAGCTCGGCACATGTACAAACAAATCAGCTTTTAACTCAAGATTATATCTCCACTAATTTTTCTATTGCATGCATCTAATTTAAGCATAAGAGACTAGCAAAATTAGAACAATCAAAAAGCTAATTACATTCAATCAAAATATTTAATCTACTCAAAAATTCAGGGTATTACAAGAACCACGAAACAGAGAGTCAGAAGGTTGCCGCCGGAGAAGATCGGAGGGGGGAAACGCCGCCGGAGTCACCTCCGGAGGGCTCCACCCCCCTCCGGCGTGTTCATCATCAACATCTACAGCAAGAACTTCTCCACCATCATCACTATGATGAAGGGGGAGTAGTCCACCCCCTGGACTAGGGTTTGTGGTGGTAACTTTTGTATCTCTCCTCTCTCTTGAGCTTCACTAATTAGTACTGTATGAGCTGATAAACATGATTATGGTCATCTATGTAATACCTTTGTGGTGAATATTGTAGTGTGAGATGATTTGTTATGCATTTACCGTTGTGTTGGAGCTTTTGTGATTTGTCATACTTTGAAGTATGATGTATGTGGGTACGGGATGGCCGATGTGACACGGCATAGGTATTGAGTGACACAGTACCGCCCAACGTCCTTTATCTGGGGGTAAAAGAAAGAGTATGATGTGGGAGTGAGAGAAACCACGCTAGCCTTACGAGGGGTGACCTAGCAACACAAATGAGTATTTCTTTCAACTATGTGTTTTAGGACATATAGCCGTCATTAAAAGCTACCCTTAAAACATGACAATTGTGTGTACTTTATCTATAACATGATGATCACCGTAGATGAGAGAGAGAGAGGATTAAGTGAACCCATGAACCATGTCCATTGTTCCTATAAGAAACACACACTTGAGCTTGTCCTCTTGCTACATAGAGGATTGGGCTTTCTCTCTTTGAGAGATTTCACTTGCTACTACCTTTGTCTTGTCCTCTTGCAAAGAAGAGGATTGGGACACTTTTACATCCATTAAACCAACCATCTTGTTCTCTAAACTTGTTTAGTGCATAATCAACTAAAACTTGTGACACTTTAGTTGTAGGGAATAGATAACTTTTCCTTCTTGCTCCTGCGGATCGATACCTTACTTCCACATTGAGAGGTGCTACAGTGATCCCTTGCTCTTGGGGGTTATCACCTTGCGTGGTCCTTTGAAATCTTCAGGGAAAGGTTCCGATCTGATCTTCTCAGTGAAACATGCCGGACCCTTGAGTCGCGAGGACAAAGCTGTGGATGTGCCCGTGGGGTTGTTAACTTCCACGAGCCGCATCTGCATCGTTGGCATGATAGCCTGTGCTTCTACAGCTTGTTCCTGCTGCCTCTGGGCGACCCTTGATATATCCTCTAGTGGCCTGCTTTGAACGCTTCTTTCTGCTGCAATCTCGCGGCTTGCCGGTACGGTGGGCAGCTGTCCCTCGGCTTCTGCCCTGTTGGCCTGTTGTAGGACAGCGGTGCTCAACATCTGTATCGCACGCCGTGCTTCAGTGTTGATTGGGTCGTCGCCAGTTGGTACCATCTGTGTCAAGATAATAGCCGCAGCATACATGTTATCGACCGGGATTTGGTAGTGGCCTTGCGGGGTGTGAAACCTCCTTGGTTGTTGCGATGGTAGTTGCTGGGCTTTGTGGACAATTGTTGGTTCCAAAATTCTTGCGACTGGTCGGGCTCCCGCTCCAGCAGCTGGAGTGGGTGGAAGTTCTATCGTTGGTTGAGTCACGTGCGCCTGCGTCTGCGGGTCAACTTGTCCTTGAGTCGCGGCGAGCGCGGCTATCCTTTGCCGTTCCTGTTGGATTCCTTGGCTCACCTGTTCGAGCCTGTAGCGCTCTTCTTCCATCCTCCGAACCTCGTACAGGAGCTCGGCCCTGGCGGCCTCAATTTCTGTCGCGCGGACGGCGGCGTTTGCGGCTGACACCGGGATAAGTAGCGGGTTGCCGGGGGGTGCCGATCTTTTGGCTTCTCCTGCAGTTCCTGACGTACTTGCACCTCCGGCCATGTAGACTCCAACTTGTGCCGCCTCTTGTTCTGACACTGGTGCGTAGTCCCAGTAACTTTCTTCAAAGGTAGGTATGATGGACCCAAATTCTTGTGAGTCCACGCTCTCCAGGGACTCTTCTTTGTCACCGGCGACTTCTTCTGCTGAGTCGCCTTCTTGGGCTGAGCTAACAGATCTGCCGCCAATGAAACCGACGAAGACGTTGATAGATCCAAACGGGATGATGCGACCGGTCTCCAGGTAATCAGCTTCTGGTCCCCAGCTTGAATCGTCAATGAGAGGCATGCCATCGACCATGATGATGTGGCCAATGGCGAGGTCTTCAGCTCCTTTCATCGATCCTGCGCGGAACGTGACGCTCTTGACCGCAGGCCCCACGGTGGGCGCCAACTGTCGTGGGTTTGTCACGTCAGATGTCATGGATGACTTCGTAGGTGTGGGATTTGCGCGAGTCAATCGTCTCCGAGCTTGGGATCGCAGGAACAAGGATGAACACAGATTTACCCAGGTTCGGCCCCTCAATGTGAGGTAAAGACCTACTTCCTGCCTACCCTAGATTGGTATTGATATGATATATGTGGTGTTACAATGGAGGCGATCCGATCTGGGTACTCGCCGTAAGAACTAGGGTTTTAGGGCTTGATCGCTTGACCCCGTCTAAGTCCTGCGAGTCCTCTTTATATACACAGAGGCTCGCTAGGTTACAAAAGTTCTACACGAAGCCGATTGTCTTCTTGTCTTCCAAGGTAAGTTTTACCACCGACCTTCTGGAGCCTTGCTTTGGCAGGCCGCGATCCTTGATCGGCCCATCTTTACATGGCCCAATAATAGCGTGATCATGAAGATGAAGTCGCCGTTTTGGCTTTGAATAAGTCGCGGGTTAATTATTCCCCCGACAACGATGGAGAACTACTAGATTGAAATTATGTTTATAGGGTTACAAGGTGTGCCAATGGCGATGTGTGTGGGAGCGTAGATGGCTCCGACACATGATGGTGTGAACTGTGAACAATGCGACTAGACCCTTCTTGGATTTCCCTGTCGGCTTTATATCAGCAGTCGGCTAGGGTTTAGTAGATCACGTTGAGTTGTTTACCGGGGAGAAATCTATATCTCTATATCTTGCTCGCCAAGGTGGCTCCTTATCTTCTTCCGGGTTCTACAAGGACCCGACTTGTCCCGAGTTTGCCCACTAGGCGTAGTGAAAGCCCATCCTAGGGAAACTATGTGCACAGGTAGTGAGCCTACATGATCATGTGGTCCAACTCGGTTCCTTGGTCCTACTAGGTTGGGTATTCCCTCATTATTAGCCCCCTGAGTTCGACCGTGATTTGTAGCCGACTTCAACTCCATCCTACGATTTGTCGACGGGAAATCGCTGGTAACTCCTGAAACAAAGAGAACAAACATGGTGAAGCAAAAAATAGATCAGCATACTTACACTACAACACGAATATTGACCAGCGACGGTTTATTAGCCATGAATGGCGATTCCACGGTAGGTAAATCGCGATTAGCGATGAAGAGTTTACTTTTTTCATCAGAGATCCATGTGAGGCCCGTCCAGCCCCAAAAATGGATGACCAACAGGCTCTAATCGTTGTTAGGTAATCCAAACATTATTAGTCTATGTCGTAGTTGAATAGGAAAGTTTGGGCTGAGTCGGTTTAGGTTTCCTAGTTTAGCTAAGTTGTACTAGTTCACGTACCAGTTTGGCTTGTGCTAGCTGTGTATGAGTCAGAGTCTTGTAGGAGTCGAGCAGGTCCCGTGGCCTCCTTGTGCGCTATATAAACAAGGGTAGCGAGCCTGTTGTAAACTACCAGAAAACAAAAAGCAATAGAAAAAACAAGAGGCGTGAGACGTGCCTTTGGCGATCCTTTCTTTGTTGCTGCGTTCGTGTGTGTTCTGGTCCTGGCGTTTGCGTTAGCGTCAGCACGGTGGTTAAAGGAAATTTGCGTCCTTGCATTTCCGTCGTTGAGTTGTCGTGAGATCATGTGTTCTATCCTTGGGAAAAGCTGACAATTGGTATCAGAGCTAAGGTGTGAGGCTCCGCCGTTGCGTCACGGTGGAGTTCGAGGATTCTTCGTCGCTGTCAAGTTGCATGACGAACGAAGGAAGGAAAATCGAAGAAGAGGATCATGTCAACTTCAAGGGCAAGAGACGGTGGTGTGACCGTCCGGTACCCCATACTTGAAGGCGACAACTATGGTGTGCGGGCCGCAAAGATGAAGATCTTCATGCGGTCACATGGAGTCCGAGCAACGGTGGAAGACGACGATGACGATGATCCGAGATTGTTCCGATGATGAAGCGGTGGTGAAAAAAAAGGTTAAGAGTCGTGTCGTTACTTGTTATTGTCAGATTCGTCTGTGTGTCTCGACGAGAAGATGAAGGCCAACATGAAGATGGATGCGGACCGGTCAAGATGTGTTCCTACATGAGACTATGCGTTTAGTCTGCATGTGGCACGCTAATATGCGATGGCGTGGGCTGATAATCCAGATGATATGTTGGTTATAGTCGACGAGTCGAATGTTTGGATTAGGGGTGATTGTTAGGTAATCCAAACATTATTAGTCTATGTCGTAGTTGAATAGGAAAGTTTGGGCTGAGTCGGTTTAGCTTTCCTAGTTTAGCTAAGTTGTACTAGTTCACGTACCAGTTTGGCTTGTGCTAGCTGTGTACGAGTCAGAGTCTTGTAGGAGTTGAGCAGGTCCCGTGGCCTCCTTGTGCGCTATATAAACAAGGGTAGCGAGCCTGTTGTAAACTACCAGAAAACGAAAAGCAATAGAAAAAACAAGAGGCGCTAGACGTGCCTTTGGCGATCCTTTCTTTGTTGCTGCGTTCGTGTGTGTTTTGGTCCTGGCGTTTGCGTTAGCGTCAGCACGGCGGTTAAAGGAAATTTGCGTCCTTGCGTTTCCGTCGTTGAGTTGTCGTGAGATCGTGTGTTGTATCCTTGGGAAAAGCTGACAATCGTCACTGATCTTTTGGTCCTCGAAGATTGACCAATTAATTAGCGAAAACCTAGGACAACCGACACCGCTCACAAACCGTCGTCATGAAACATAACCACACAAGGCAACATCAATCGACTGGGATACACGAGAATCACAGGCACACCGTTGAGGTTGCTCTGGAGCACTATTTTCATCAACACTCCTTGAGCCAACGACGTCGAGTTCTCCTTTCAGTGATGTGCCCATGCCATAACACACGTCGAAATCTATGTCGGCTATCCCGTAAGTAAACAAAAAACTTCACGAGCAAATAACGTTGCATGATAAAACGGTTGGTTTGTGCCAACCAAATTCCCACAACCGAATACACATTTGATGTTGTTGGCACTGCCAAGGCTCCTTATGTGTATAGGGTTACAAGGTGGGCAAATGGCGATGTGTGTGAACAATGAGATCGTACCCTTCTAGGATTTCCCTGTCGGCTTTATATCAACAGTAGGCTAGGCTTTACAAGATCGCCCCGAGTTGGTTACCGGGGGCAGAAATCTACTCAGCTATGCTACGTCTCCGTATCTTGCTCGCCAAACTGGTTCCTTATTTTCTTATTCGGGTTCTAGAGGTCTGTCCCGAGTCAGCCACCGGGCGTAGCGCAAGCCCATCATACGGAAACGGTTCGTGTCCATGCCGTGAGCCTCCCTGGTCTTGTGGTCCAACTCGGATCCTTGGGCCTACCCAGTTGGGTATTCCCTCATTATTAGCCCCCCGGGTTCGATGGTGATTTGCAGCCGACTTCTACTCCATCCTATGAGTTGTCGACGGGAAATCGTTGATGAAGTCCTGGAACAAAGAGAACAAACACGGTGAAGTAGAAATAGATCAACATACATACACTAGAACACGAATGTTGATCTACAACGGTTTAGTAGACACGTATAGCAATTCCACGAAAGATCATGACTGGCGGTCAAGAGTTCGCTTTTTTCCGTCACGGGTCCATGAGAGGCCCCTCCGACCCTGAAAATAGACGACGAATGGGGTCTAACCGTCGCCGATCTTCAGGTCTTGCCGTCACCACATGTCAGGCTGAACAACACGCTCCCGGACATAAAATCCTCACAGGAATTGGTCTTGGCGACCCTACGCGTATGGGCCCACCCATTTTGGGTCCCTGTTTACGTACATGTTTGTCTGACGCCTCATTTTTAGACCTGGACCTATACTTTTCGCCCACAAGCCGAAGACTTGTTGCAAATGGACCCACATGTGGCAAAACAATCACCATTTGTGCTCGCAAATGGGACCATGTGTCAGGAGCGTAAAATTTTGCGCACGTGCCTTTTGACGTGTCTACCAGCCGTCATGTCGCGCCGGTGTAGACCCGCATGTCAGTTCTGGACACAACCTTTTTTGTAAGTTCTAGCCGTCATGTCGGGCCGGTGTAGACCCGCATGTCAGTTCTGGACACAACCTTTTTTGTAAGTTCTAGCCGCGGGCACCAGTTGTCAGAAGACGAAGTAGGCCCATGTTGTCAGTTTACCCTACTTGGGTCCACATGTCAAGTCTGGCCCACTATTTCGCGCATGTGCGCTTTCTTTTTTTCGATAGTACGCCAATGGCGTACCATATATTTATAGTAGAGAGAATTTGTTACAAGAAAGAACCACGGTTTGCGTACAAAGGGGGTTGTTGACTCCGCGCTTTCACGTGTCTACCAAACGTCACATCGTGACATTTGTCAGGTCGAACTATGTCGCTCCTGTTGGTATCCCTAAATTATGAAATTGGGCTATGTACTAAGATCTATTTTAAGAAAAATTACATTTGAGGCCTATTTACAAATTTCATTGGGTTCAATTGAAACAGATAGTTGTAGAGCTAGGGGAAGAAAATGAAAAAAGATGGCACTGACATGTGGGCCATAGGTGTGTCCTGCATGGCAGAATACGTTTTGGTGTCTATCTATTCAGTCCGGGTATTTCATACCGTAAAAACGGTTTAAGTTTTAGTACCCTTTTTTTAGGGGGAAATACCACAAAGCGCAGCTGCGCTATTCGGTCATCTCGAGCGCTCACGCAAGCGCACAAATATCTGGCTCTCACTTCTCCTTCTTCGCCCCGTTTTCTTTCGACCAAGCTGCTCTGACGGCGCGACCTCGCCGTAGTCACGCCACCGAGTTCTGGTTTTCTTCCGCCGCCCTCCTCCAGTATTTCCCGTCGCCGGCGAGCGCGGTCGCGCCGCCCCCGTCAAGCAGCGTCCACCACAGTCCTCCCCGTGCCGCCGCCCTCCTTGTTTCTCCCCCGCGCGACACCGGCGGGCCCCAACCCCAAGATCCCGGGCCGAACTCATGCGCATGGACTTCTCTGTGCCGGGAAAGGAAGGGGGCGGGACTCAGGAGCGAGATTTCATGCGCCGCCGCCATTGGAGAAGCCAAAGCTCGGGACACGGGAGATTTTCTCTCGTTAGTTTCATCAGAGAAGAAACGTACGATCTACTAGCTCCAAAGTGGGCCGAAATATGGGCTATTTTGGCCTTTGTTAGCTACGGCTGAGAAATGCTCAAAAAACAAAGCTACGCCTGAGCATTTGTAGCGTTCGTGGGCCATTTTTTGTTGAGATCCATGTGGTACAACTCAAAATTTATTTCACTTTGCACCAAACTTGCCTTTAGTTGCTATGGAGTTGTTTACCGCTGTTTATGAAGTTGCCTCACTGCAGACCAGAGTTGCTCACTCATGATGTGAAGTTGTTTCAACGCACACGAAATTTGATTCAGCGTGCTCAAAAGTTGCTTTAATTGATGTGAAATTGATTACCAGTGTTATGAATTGACTCATCCCAAAGTTGCTTGTAGTTGTTATGGAGTTGTTTACTGCTGTTTATGAAGTTGCCTCACTGCAGACCAGAGTTGCTCTCTGATGATGTGAAGTTGTTTCAACGCACACGAAAGTTGCTTCATCGCGCTCAAAAGTTGCTATTAGTTGATGCGAAATTGCTTACCGATGTTATGAATTGACTCATTCCAAAGTTGCTTTTAGTTGTTATGGAGTTGTTTACCGCTGTTTATGAAGTTCCCTCACTGCAGACCAGAGTTGCTTACTAATGATGTGAAGTTGTTTCAACGCACACGAAAGTTGCTTCATCGCGCTCAAAAGTTGCTTTTAGTTGATGCGAAATTGCTTACCGTTGTTATGAATTGACTCATTCAAAAGTTGCGTTTTAGTTGTTAAGGAGTTGTTTACCTCTATTTGTGAAGTTTGTCTCATTGCAGACCAGAGTTGCTTGCTGATGTTGTGAAATTATTTCAACGCACACGAAAGTTGCTTCAGCGCGCTCAAAGTTGCTTATAGTTGATGTGAAGTTGCTTACTGCTGTTATGAAGTTGACTACCAAAGTTGATTATCACTGTTATGAAGTTGTCTCAATGCATACCAAAGTTGCTTCGCTTGTTTGTTTTAGCATCTTGTAACAAAAAGTTCAAGCTTTAGCATCCGGTAACCCGAAGTTGCTTACTGTTGTTATGAAGTTGTCTCAACACAAACAAAATTTGTTTTTAACTAATGTGAAGTTGAATACAGCGACGAAATTTGCTTCATAGCGTATCAAAGTTGCTTTTAGTTGTTATGTAGTTCTTACCGCTGTTGTGAAATTGCCTCATTGAACAACAACATTGTGAAGTTACATTTTCAACAAGCAACTAGTACATAACAGACCATTATTCTTGTGAACTTGTTCTGCTTGTTGTGAGAAGTTGCCCAATGTATTGTAAAGTTGCCTACGGTTGTTTGGAATCTAATTTCTTAGTTACACACAGAGTTGCTTCGTTGCACACTAGAGTTGCTTTCTCGCGTATAAAAGTTGCTTCTAGAAAAATTACATCGAAACATATGCAATTAAGATCTAATTTTGAAGTACTCGTCGCGAGGATTCCAAAAGTGCAAACGGATCAAAATTCCGACGCTGGGCACAAAAGTTATAGCATTTTGAATTTAAAAAAAAATGTAATTATTGTGCATGGCGTCATCGAATGTGCATGTGCAGCATTTCCGCTACTAACTGGAGGCACGTGGGGTGACTTTTCTCTTTCTTGCTTAACCATGCGTTTTTTCGTGGGTTAGATTCCTAATTTCCTAATTAGAGCGAGCGCCCCAGGCTGCCATCGAGCGCCTGGCCGCTACCTAGACGCGTCCTTTTTTAGGAGGTTTAAGTTTTACCTCAAACCCATTTAACCGTTTCGTGCAAAAAAAAAAATTTAACCGTATTGCCTTCTGAGGGATCTGCCAGAGATGTAGAAGTAGTAGTACAAGTGTAGACGCTTCCATTTGCAGAAAAAAAAAGTGTAGACGCTTCCTTTGCTGGAAATTGCAAGCGAACCAAAAACGAACCCCACTTCCACCGCCGGCGACCGCTGACCACCGCCGTGCCCTCGCCCGCCGCCCTGATCCGCTTCCGGCGCTCGTGCGCCGGCCATGGGCTGCTCCTCGTCTCTGCCAGGTCGGCCTCCTTCTTTATCAACCAGCCAAGATAACCATTTACTTTTCCTACTTGGCTCTTGGATCTTTCGTATTCCTTCTGTCGCACTGCATATGGAATGTTCGGTCTCGAAATCTCAGGTCAATAGGATGTTGCCATAGGGATGGATTATATAGTGTGATTTAGGCTTTCGATTAGTCGCTCGGGCGGCAGGTCAATGCTGGTGTAGTTGGGGGGTAAATCTTGGTGGCGACTGGCGACGACGGCCCGGCAGCAAGTTGCTTAATCGTTGAGTATGTTGGAGGTTGTGTTGGGGAAAGTTCAGTAATTTCTAGGTTGGTTAGCTCCCAGCTGCAATTACTACGGTGGCTCTGATTGGAGGTGATCGCATGTAGATGTGAAATTGTGAAATTTTTCGCAACGGAAAATGAGGTTGGATTGCTAGGCAGATGTAGCCAAAGCCAATTATTTATTTGTTTGGTATTGATTAGCACTTTATTCTGAATGTTGGATGATGCAGAATTGCTCCCGACCAACATGCTTGATCAGATAGTACTTATCACCACTGAGCGACCGTGTTCTTGTGGGAGCAATAGCACAGAATGGGTAGACAACTGTGTTCTTGCCGGTTGGCGTCTTTGATTGAAGGTCATGTATAGTTTAGGTTTCCAAATTGGTACCTTAGTCTAACGCATGTTGGCAAGAGAGCCCTTAAGGGTGATGGATTCTCCAAGAGCACCAAATTTTGTGAGTTGCACTCATATTGATATGATAATTATTAGAAATGAGGGGCATATAGGTGATATTTACAGGGCTTCTCTCATGAGGAAAAAGTATTCCTCCAAACGGGATAAACCAAGGTCGCAAAAGGGTATAAATATCTGCATCCTAGAAACAAAATACAAAAAAAAAAACCGATGACAGGAGGGAACTATGGATCATTTGATGCTTGTCAAGGTTATATTCTGACTCCTACAAATGAAAAACCTGACCCTGGGATTCCCTTGGAAAGCTAGGGGTCAAAGATTGCATCAAGTGCACCTGTCTGGCAAGGTCTAACAAAAACACATACTCCCTCCGTTCCAAATTAGATGACTTCCATTTGTCTAAAAGTGAATGTATATACTTGTAACATGTCTAGATACATTCACATGTGGGCAAATGGAAGTCATCTAATTTGGAACGGAGGGAGTAGCTCCTAAGCTATATTAATTGATTGAGTATTATGATTACAAGTTCCAAATACTTTAACTTGTTAGGTTTTGTAACAATATGTAAAGTATGAACACAGAATGTGGCTTCATCCAGCAAGATTGATACACAGCTTCTTTATGCCTATTGGATAGACAACATCCAGTTCAGTAGTCATTACAAAACCGAGAAATTAAATCTCTTGATTCCATCTACTAAAAATTGTTTGATCAAATGATTAAAAGGAGTTTAATGGTTACCGTACCAACTAATGGGATATGCTTGTATTTATCGTGTTCAAATTTTGAATACTACCTATAGTAGGTCTATTGGTCTAGGCAGACTAGGATCATGCTTATGAGAAGAAGACTAGTGTGAAGAAGAGAGGATGCTCTGGATATTTATTTTACCTTTGAGCCGCATGTAAGCTGTAAGATGTTTCATAAACTTACTGTTATGGAGATTTCTGAAGTAGTTAATAGACTTTGTTTATCTTTTATGATCTCGAAGTCTACCACTGTATTAAATCTCTCTGGGTACCGACTAGTTCTGTTAATTTGATACAGCTGCTTAAAAAACATGTTAGAGCTGCTTAAATGTATCATTCAACATTAACTAGCTTCTTCAGGTTTGTTTGCTAGGTATATATTTTTCTTGGGTTGTTTTATTCTGTTGTCTGTCATATGTGTACAAAATTCGTTATTTCCATTATACTCGACTGGGCAACAACAGTTTTCTCTCACGGTGATGCTTAAATGGTCTTTTTTATTCAGCTAACAATGCTGGAGGTATGGGCAATATCAACAATGAGAACACTGCAACTGATTCAAAGAACTTGAAAGTGAAGGTTTGCTATATGCTACCCTGTTTAGAGTATTTATGTTTGTTGTTGCTTAAATATTCTATCATTTTATCAGTATTTGGCATCTCCTTTGTTGACATCAAGTTTAATCAAAGTAAAAAAATGTGTCAGTTGTCTCCATTTTTCCTGTTGTGTAGTTGGTCTTACTGGGAGACTCCGGTGTTGGGAAAAGCTGCATTGTTCTTCGCTTTGTCCGTGGTCAGTTTGATCCCACATCAAAGGTGAAATAAATTAGCGGATTTTTTCCAGCTTCCTGAACTCAAGAAATTATTTCCCTTGTCTCATTTTACATGTATTATTTCGTTCAACTTATTTAGTTACATTCGATGTAGGTAACTGTTGGTGCATCATTTCTGTCACAAACATTGGCATTGGAGGACTCCACAACTGTAAAGTTTGAAATATGGGACACTGCTGGCCAGGAGAGGTGCATATTAGAATCTTTGGTTAAATCTCTACTATTAAATGATTCATCTTTGCACTGATTTGGTGTACAAAAATTGTGTACCATATTGTGCTTTCACATACATTATTTGCTCACCTAATTTATGTTGTCTGCAAATGTTAAAAATGTTTTTGCTTACGAGACAAGAAGTCATGAGAATTGGCCAATTTTCAGGTATGCTGCACTAGCGCCTCTCTACTACAGGGGAGCTGGTGCTGCAATCGTTGTCTATGACATAACAAGTGCAGAATCATTTAACAAAGCACAATACTGGGTGAAGGTATATCATCATTTCCCCTGCTCCGCTGCGTGAAGAACAATTTAACAAAGTCACTCTGAAGCATTTGTAATGAATTCTTTGTGGATTTCTGTTCTGGTTGGATTGACTGTCTGTTTCTAAGTCCTTGTACTAAATTTGTATTTACCATGGCATGCTTCTAAATAGTCAATCTAATAGGTTTCCATTATAGTTGGAGAACTCATCTACTTCTGGCATTTAAGTTTCCAGTTTTAACTTTGAACTCTAGGTTGATTTTGTTCCGAAGAATCATAAGATATCTGTGAGCAGCCTAATGACAAATGCAGCCTAAGTTATCACTGTCAATTTCGCATATGTTCTGCAGCTTTTGTTTATTCAGGGCCAACTGTTTGAGTAATAGTTTTGCTCTTATCAGAGTAAAATGTATGATGCTGCGCCCTTCATTTTATCGGGTGTTCGGTCTTCTGTTTTGGTACAAAGAAAATGCAGCTTTTTAAAGAATTCCTTTTTCTTTATTAGGAACTTCAGAAACATGGTAGCCAGGATATGATCATGGCTCTGGTTGGAAATAAGGCTGATCTACATGAAAAACGTACCGTATCTTCTCAGGTGTGCATAATTTTTGTGGAACAAAGTGCTACTTAGTTAAGTTGGGATATAAACGCTTAAATAGGGATATTAACGCTGAATGTATCATAAGGAGATTTTTACCACGTGCGTTTTTTTCTGAAGGATGCACAGGAGTATGCAGACAGTAACAGTATGTTTTTTGTGGAGACATCAGCAAAAACGGCTGATAATATAAACCAACTATTCGAGGTATGTATCAGGATTAGATAAGCTATTTTCTTTTGCATATAGAGGTGGTGACAGACCTGGCAGAAACATAATCACCAAAGCTCTGTTCATCAGTTTTTGTTGAGTGATGCAGAACTGCTGATTGGCCTGGCGCAGTGGTGAAGTACTCCCCACTTGTGCCAAGAGGTCCTGGGTTCGACTCAGCCTCTCTGCATTGCACTTTGCAGGGGTAAGGCTTGACTCGTATAATCCTTCCCCAGACCCCACCTTGTGTGGGAGCTTCTAGCACTGGGTCTGTCCTTTTTTTTTATGCAGAACTGCTGATTACCGTGTGCTTCAAAGCCAATAATGCAAGAGCACTTGTGCATAATTTGAAAAATAATGGGATTTAATTGTTATTGTAAGCATTATATGAGGACTGAAATAGTCTTGAAGTCACTCTATTTGGCTTTGTCTTTGTTTTAAATTTCCAATCACTCCTTATGTAAACACCACCATGAGGTAACTTTTCCAGTGCAATGTTCTGACCACCACACTGCTACCTTGATCCCTGCCTAGCTTGTTTGGCACCCATCATTTCATTTGGCCGAAATGAAATGAAATGACACAGATGCCATCATTTCATTTAGAAATGAAATGACATGACAGGGTTAGGGACAGGAATTGACTTAACATACCAAGACATTCACTGGAATTCCAATTGAAATGACGTTTCCAATTCCATGACTGCCAAACACGTTGGGACTGGAATCTCAATTGAATTCGATGATTCCAGCCCAAAATGATAACCAAACGAGCTTCTTTTGCCTTTTACTGAAAAATTCTCCAGATCCATATCTGCCTCTGGAGAAGTCCTTGTTCTATATATAGAACTCACTTGATTATTTTTTTGGTTCCCTATTTGCCTATCCTGTCAGTTTTACCAAGCCTTGGCCTTTCGTCATGGTAATTTTGTTTGACAAAATTGCCATCTTGTTGCACATTGAATTCCTAGGATTTTTTCCCCACATGCCTCAGTTTTCCTTGCATGTCATTGTTGCACTATTCCAGGTAGAGATATTTGTAAAATGGTCTTAAACACACTGCATGTTCTGGCAGGAAATCGCCAAGAGGTTGCCGAAGCCAACGCCACCGTCCTGATTAATAGCTAGCTGTCCAGGTGTAAAACCTCCTGGTCCATGTGTAATGTACAATAGCAGCAAAATCCTGGATGAACCTTGTGGCAGTTTTAACACGCCAGGTCAAGCCATTTGTATCACTACGAGCTTTGTGTTGGAAACGTGGCTCATGTAAAACTTGTCCATTGTGCGAATTGTGCGGAAAGAGTGGAGGTAGTTTGTTCCCAGCATGGTTGAAATTAAATGAGCTGAGGGCTGCGCTCTATACATGGTCATTCACTATCATATGGTTGAACCTGAAACATCTTCGTCATTGTTTTGCTTTGTTTCTAGTTTCAGCTTGACTCGGTTGTTGAGCCGTCATGGACTGTAGCGAAAGGGTCTAAGGTTCAGAGCTGTGCGTTGTGGATGATTAATTCGATTAAGAAGTTAACAGTAATCGTGCTGACCAGGGCATCTGGTCGTACTTCTTGTGTTGTGTCAGCGTGATTGCTCAGTTGCATTATCCTCTTTTAGGTGATCGTAAGGGAGGTACCATTTTTTTTAAGCTAGAGAGAGGCTTGTTTGTTTCATGTGATCACTAGAGCAAACAAACAAATGAACGTGTTACTTCTGCCTTGAAGGTCTGCTTGGTTGACTTAATCGCACTCTACATATCAAATGTGGAGAGAACAGCATTGCTCCAAGAATTGCCACGAGATGCAGCTCAAGCCTGTGTCCGTTGTCTCCCTCCTCGTGTTGGTCTACTTCCTCGCCCTCAGCCATGGAGCTGCGGCAGCTGGCGGTGACAACCAGTTCATCTACAACGGCTTCGCCGGCGCGCAGCTCGACCTGGACGGCATGGCCGTAATCGAGCTGGACGGCAAGCTCGCGCTGACGAACATCACGTCCCAGCTGAAAGGCAGCGCGTTCCACCCGGCGCCCCTCCTCTTCCACGAGGCGGCAACGAACGGCACTGCCGCACGGTCCTTCTCGGCCACCTTCGTGTTCGCCATTGTCACCGATTTTGTCACCGTCGGCGGGAACGGGCTTGCCTTCTTCGTCGCGCCCAGCAAGAACCTGTCCTCAGCGTCGCCGAGCCAGTTCCTCGGCCTCTTCAACCCGCAGAACAACGGCAACGGGAGCAACCACGTCTTCGCCGTCGAGCTAGACACCATCCTCAACCCGGAGTTCAGGGACATCAACAGCAACCACGTCGGCGTCGACGTGAACGGCCTGGCCTCCGTCGCTGCCGAGCCCGCCGGCTACTACTCCAATGACGACGCCGGCGATTTCAAGAACCTGACCCTCATCAGCGGCGACGCCATGCAAGTGTGGGTGGACTACGACGGGCAATCAACGGTGCTCAACGTGACGCTGGCACCCGTCGAGGCGCCCAGGCCCATGAAGCCCCTTATCTCCGTCGTCGTCGACCTCTCGCCGGTGCTGAGTGGCACGGCGTTCGCAGGCCTCTCTTCGTCCACGGGGCCGTTCCAGACGCGCCACTACGTGCTCGGCTGGAGCTTCGCGCTGGACGGGGCAGCGCCGCCGCTCGACTACGCAAACCTCCCCAAGCCGCCCCGTGTCGGCGACAACAAGCACCGGTCCAAGGCGCGCGACGTCATCCTTCCGGTGGCCGCACCGATCCTATCGCTCGCTGTGGTCGCCGGCGTCTCCTTGTTCGTGTGGCGGCGGTTCCGCTACGCCGAGCTCAGAGAGGACTGGGAGCTGAGTTCGGGCCGCACCGGTTCGCGTACAAGGACCTGTTCCGCGCCACCGGCGGCTTCGACAGCAAGCACCTGCTCGGCGTCGGCGGGTTCGGGAGGGTGTACAAGGGCGTGCTCCCGGAGTCGAAGACGGAGGTCGCCGTGAAGGTCGTCCTGTCCCACGACGACGCGGAGCAAAGGATGAAGCAGTTCGTCGCCGAGGTCGTCAGCATCGGCCGCCTCCGGCACCGCAACGTCGTGCAGCTGCTCGGATACTGCCGGCGCAAAGGGGAGCTCCTCCTGGTATACGAGTACATGCCCAACGGCAGCCTGGACAACTGGCTGTACCACAGAGACGCGCCGCCGCTGAGCTGGACCCAGAGGCTCCACGCCATTAGAGGCGTCGCGTCCGGCTTGCTCTACCTCCACGAGGACTGGGAGCAGGTGGTGGTGCACCGGGACATCAAGGCGAGCAATGTGCTCCTAGACGGAGAGATGAACGCGCGGCTCGGCGACTTCGGGCTGGCCAAGCTGTACGACCGGGGCGCCGACCCGCAGACCACCCGCGTGGTGGGCACCATGGGGTACCTCGCGCCAGAGCTCGCCTGCACGCGCCGGGTCACGCCGGCCACCGACGTGTTCGCGTTCGGGTCGTTCGTGCTAGAGGTGGTCTGCGGCCGGCGGCCCATCGAGCACGGCGCAGCCGACGAAAATCGGCTCGTCCTGGCGGACTGGGTGCTCCAACGCTGGCACGAGGGGGACGTCGTGGACACGGCGGACCCACGGCTTTGTGGCGCCTACGACGCCGAGGAGGCCGCGGCGGTGCTTAAGCTGGGACTGGTGTGCTCCCACCCGGCTCCCGCTGGTAGGCCATCGATGCGGCAGGTGGTGCAGTACCTCGACGGCGACGAGCCGATACCCGAGCCGGCGCCGACGTATCGGAGCTTCACCATGCTGGCCTCGATGCAGAACGCCGACGGCTTCGACTCCTACGTTGCGTCATACCCGTTGTCGTCGGCGTCCAGCGTCGGCGTCGCCTCCGTGCTCTCCGGGAGGTGATCGACGAAGGCCACGCATTCCTGAATCCTCATCCATAACAAGCACCACCAATGTTTTTTCCTGACCATTTTTTCGATAAAGATAATATATTAATATCGGGCATATACCAATTACACCTGGCCTATGAAACAATGAAATGCATATAGCTCTAAAAAAAGAATAAAAAAATCCGCTACAGTGATCAATCCTTGTAGTTGCAACACAAACGACCACCAAGATAGTACTCGGAGTCCAAATTCTCCAAAAGCGACGCCTCCAAAAAAACAGTGCACAAGCGGCGTCGTCGTCCGATCATAAATCTTAGGTTTTCACCTTGAAGAAAGTCCACGCTCTTAAAACAATGCCTTCAACAAGCATTGGCAGGCACGACCAATTAAGATCAGACTTGGATTTTCACCTTGAAAGATAAGACTCTGTACTCCTCCTGTGCTGCCCCCACTTCCGATGCCGCTGCTACAAGTTACGAAACACCAAGCAAAGTCCTCATCACCCGAAGACTCGTCATTACTAGACCTCAGACCTCAGTCGCCATGACATTCTCCACCACTATCATCACCAACGAAATCGAAATACCGACATGTCCATGGTAACAACAGACAACGAAGCTTCGCGTCACTCCATCCTGAAGCCTCACAGCCAGAATTATGGGTGCACACGACCAAATCCCATAAGATCCAGCAATCTACACGCATCAAGCGCCCAATGGAGATCACCGGCGGATCTTCCGGAACTCATCACCAGCCAGATCAATGAGGACATGCATCAAGCGAAACACCGTCTAGGTGCGAGAAGAACCCTAGGACCACCTCCTTATTCAGCAAAACCAGCAGGCCCCCACGCTGCCTGTCAGATTAGCGAAGGAGAAGGCAGTCGCTGCACCGTACACCCGCAGCCATTCGCCCCGGAACGGGCATGACCCAGATCGGATCGCCGCCGCCGGAGCAACACCGCCACGATGACGTCGCATCGCCCGCCTCCTCCTCGCCTCTCCGGCTTGATCCAGGCCCCGACTACTATAGTCGCGCCAGCTGGCTCCCCCGCGAGCGATCCATCACCGCCCGAGATGCGCCGCCACAAAGCCCTCCCCTGCCCTCCGTCTTAGACGGGAAGGCGCCGCCACCGCCGATGGCGACGGCGACGGCCAGGAGCACGCCGGTGAGAAGGGGCCGGAGGGGTCGGGGAAGGGACCATGCTGATACTGGATTATTTATTTCAACATTTCAACCGTGTCTAAATAACATTTCAACCATGTTTGTGTTATGTGTTCAGATAAGTCTAATTTGTAAGCTAAATCCGATCCAAGGATAAAAATTACTATATAATAGTTCTTACTAATAGGTCATCCAAGTTCAGAATTTAAATTACAAATAGGTCCAAATATTTACATACAGGTCCCTAGAAATAATAAAAAAAGCAATCGGGTCCAGAGACACCCATCGTCTCTGGCATGCGGGGGAGCGGGCCGTAGCTGGCGCTGCCGCGAGGAGGGACGGGGCGCGAGGAGGCGACGGTGGGCGGCGCCTAGCGGCGCGATGTGGCGGCGATGGGAGCCGGGAGCAGCCGCCAGTAGGTCGTGCTGGAGGAACAGAGAGCAGGGAGCTCAACGGCGCGCTGGAGACGGCGGCGCGATGAGAAGGCGCTCGGTGGCGGCGCTGGAGACGGAGGCACTCGGTGGCAGCGCTGGAGACGGCGGTATGAGGAGGAGGAGGGAGCTCGGCAGCGCTGGGCGACGGCGCGGGCCAGCTTTCGCAATTTTTTGGGCGAGGAGCGAAAGGAGAGAGCGTGGGGAAATGACGTTGGGGGTGGAGGTGGAGGGGCTCGCGGCGCACAACTCGGGTGGGGTCCACGCATGTGAAATTTTCGGTATGATCTCGGTCTGACTGAGTTGTGAACCTCGATCTGAACTTCTCTCATGGACAGGGCTGAGAGGGTTTTCGGTGCGAGTTGGGCATGGCCCAGCGGACAAAACTGGGCTACTAAACAATTCAAAACTGGGTAGGGGAGATTTCTGGCTCCAACCAAGCTACCAAACACGCCCTTAATGTTCTCAAGTGTCGTGCTCTTTCTAGCCGCTTTGATTTCGCTTTATCTGAGCTATTGATTTTTTCTTACCCTTTAAAGGGCAGTTTAGGCCTTTTCCCCCATCCATCTCCTACGCTACACATGGATCCTATCCTGCTGTTGGCGCTTAAGCTCAGCAACTACTCTACTACACCCTCCGTCCGCGAATAAGTGTAATTCTACCTTTTGTGGTAAATCAAAATTATTAAAGTTTGACCAATTTTATAAGAAAAATTGTCAACATTTATGATACTAAATTGGTATCACTAGATTCGTTTTGAATTGAAGTTTCAAAATATACAAATTTCATGTCACACATATTGATACCCTTTTCTGTAACGTTGGTCAATTTTTTTTAAAATTGACTTAGTATAAAAGTTAGATGTACACTTATTTAACGACGGGAGTACGGAATGAGCGCTTAACCAAGGAGAATACGCGCGTCACCACACACCACTAGTTGACTGCTTCCCAAAGTCCAACTTTGGTCCTTGGGCCTTATTTGATTTTCAGGGTACGAAAAATAAAGAATAGAATTTTGTATGATTGACTCCCAGTCTAGTGGAATCCTATGTACACAGGAACGTAACTTAGAATTTTTTCCATGAAGTGTGAGCTGCTAGCTTTCCCGTGAAAATACTACGGAGTTTCTACGGGAATATTTCCTGCCGATTACAATAATCCTATGAATCAATCAACTTCGAAAGGAAAATTTCACGGGATCCAAATCATGCAAAAATCATTAGCAAATCGTGTAAATTAAAGGAGGCCTTTAACTCTATTATGTTCTAAACAATCGTACGTATCGGTTCTAACATTTTCTTGCTACTCCCTCCGTTCGGATTTAATTGACACACATTTGGTTACACATGGATGTATCTAGACACCATATAAGTATAGATACATCTATATTTAAACAAAACCAAGTCAATTAATTTGGAACGGAGGGAGTACATGTGATGAAGACATTGTATCATTCCAATGGTCTCTTCCTTCAAATCGAAGGGTTAAGTACACTTTTGGTGTACTCAAGTGTTGCCAAAGTCCAACTTCGGTCCTTAAACTCTATTATTTTCTCAACCTACCATCGTATATGCCCTAACATTTACTAGCTACATGCCCTGAATACATTGTATCATACCAACGGCCTCTTCCTTCAAATAGAAGGGTTAAGTACACTTTTGATGTACTCAAGTGTTGCCAAAGTCCAACTTCGGTCCTTGAACTCTATTATGTTCTAAACCTTCCACAGTATTTGTCTTAACATTTACTAGCTACATGCCCTGAAGACATTGTATCATACCAATGGCCTCTTCTTTCAAATCAAAGGGTTAAGTACACTTTTGATGTACTCAAGTGTTGCCAAAGTCCGACATTGACCCTATTAGATTCTAAACCTGTCATCGTATTTGTCATAACATTTACTAGCTACATGCTCTGAAGACATTGTATCATACCAGTGGTCTCTTCCTTAAAATTGAAGGGTGGGTCAAGTACACTTTTGGTGTACGCCAAAGTCCAACTTACGGTCCTTTAACTCTATTATGTTCAAAACCTGCCATTCGTATTTGTCCTAACATTTAGTAGCTACATGCCCTAAAGACATTGTATCATATCAATGGCCTCTTCCTTCAAATCGAAGGGTTAAGTACACTTTTGAAGTAGTCAACTGTTTCCAAAGTCCAACTTTGATGCTTGAATTCTATTGTTGTGTTCTAAACCTGCCATCAGACACTTAATTTGGTTTAATTATCGTCCCTGACAAAAGCAGTTTATTTATGGTTGTCCGGTGTTTGACTTTTTTTTTGCCACCATGGATATGATTTGACCGGATTAATCCATGTTGGCTCAACTGACATGAAGATCGGTTATGCAATCACTCAATCAGCATATATTTGATGAAACTTGGTTCTTGTAAACTAGTCATGTATATGTACCCATATATATTTTGGAATTTTTTGTGATTTTAAAATATAGGACGCGTCTAGCGGGCGCCCGTGCGCCCAGCCGTTGGTTCGAACGCTCACAATTAATTACTGCCACGTTGGACATGAAAGCGACATGTCCTGGCGCGTGGGCATTCGAAACTGCGAAATAGCGCACCCTTATCCAAAGAGGGAAAGAGTCGTCTTCCCCAACTAACCAGTTCGTGTCGTGTTCGTCCTCGGCGGCTCGGCCCCGTTCCGCCCCTGGCTACCAACCCACCCCGCGCGCTGCCCCAGGTCACCCACCCACAGCGCTGCGCCCCCGCCACCACGCACAGTGCCGCCATGCCGCCGGAATCGGTGAGGCCATCGGCGGATTTGGGCGGCAGAAAAGCCTCCACAAGGCCGTCGACAAGATCAAGGACACAAAACCGGTGCCGGTCCACATCGTAGGTGTCCATTTTCCTCCTCTGCGACGACCGCGCTTGGGCGAGGAGAAGAAGGGGAGCAGCAGGCCAGCAGCCCGGCTGGCAGCCGGTGGAGAAGAAACACCGGGGCAGAACGGCGTCTCGCCGGTGGGGAACTGGGGGAGAGGATGCCGGCGAGTTCCGCGCTGGTGTACGACATAGGAGAGGAGGCCGGCGGCGACCAGAATCAGCAGCGCGTGCACTGACTGAGAAAACATTGGGAAGGAGAGAGAACAGGGAGGAAGAAGATAAGGTGAGAGAGATGGGGCCACTGCTTGGCGGGTCCCATGTGTTAGAAAGTACCGTATTGTTGCTTCACATCACATATTGGTTGGTTGATTTTGCCAATTTGTTGCATCAATTTGGTTACCGTATTGTTACTTCCCATCACATAACGGTACGCAATTTTTGTCAGATTGTTTCCTAACAGCAAATAGTAGTTGCAGCATTCTGTCAATTTGTTGCGTAAATTTGCTCTGTTAGGTGCCAAATTTGCTTTGTCGCACACTAGTTGCTCTGTCAGGATCAAAGTTGCTTCGTCACATATCAAAGTTGCTCTGTCGGGCACCACAGTTGCTCCTAACACACCAACCGGTCCGACACCAAAGTTGTGTTGTCACACACCAAAGTTGCTCTATCGAGCACCAAAATTGCCTCGTCACACACCAAAACTGCTCAGTCGGGCACCAAATTTGTTTCATCGCACACCGAAGTTGTACTATTGGGCACCAAAGTTGCTTCGTCACACACCAAAATTGCTCTGTCAGGCACCAAAGTTGCTTTGTCACACACCGAAGTTGTTCTGTCGGGCACCACAGTTGCTCCTAACACACCAACCGGTCTGGCACCAAAGTTGTGTTGTCACACGCCAAAGTTGCTCTATCGGGCACCAAAATTGCCTCGTGACACACCAAAACTGCTCAGTCGGGCACCAAATTTGTTTCATCGCACACTGAAGTTGTACTATCGGGCACCAAAGTTGCTTCGTCACACACCAAAATTGCTCTGTCGGGCACCAAAGTTGCTTCGTCACACACCGAAGTTGCTCTCTCGGGCATCACAGTTGCTCCGTCACACACCAACGTTGCTCTGTCGGGGATCAAAGTTGCTTCGTCACATATCAAAGTTGCTCTGTCAGGCACCACAATCTATACCTAATAATAAAAGTACTAAGGTTTCTTCCTCCAAAACTTCCGTCCGTTCGGTTGGTTTCGTACGTCGCGAGTTTCCTTTGGTTCGTCTGTTGTGGTTTTGTATCATCCGTCCGTCGCAGGAGATCGTGAGATGACCCTGTCAGACAAGAAACCAAATCAAACCCCAGTATTCTCTTCTTGCCTTCCGTGAGCATTTAAATACCGAAGCGATCGATTGCGCGTCAAATCGATCCGATCTTGGGATTCAAAACGAGTGTTAGAAGCTATGAGACACGCGAGCTAGCTATTCGACGAGAGATCAAGCAAGAACCATGACGGCGACCACGGCGGACAGAAGCAAAGCCGACGAGAAGTCGTACCACGCGGCTACTTGCCTCACATCAGTGTGATCCCAACGATTACCAGGACTCAGCCCGCAAGCCACAGCGCAGTCATGAGGAGATCGACGAGTCTGAGCTAGGCGTCGAAATAGACCGCCCTTACAAACCGGGGACGAGCGGGTCTGCGTAGACGAGATCACGAGACGATCTCATACCTGCTCGACCGTGTTTACCTCGACGCCCTTGGCCCTCCTGCTTTACGCCCGCAACGACGTCTGCCTGGTCACCCTCCGTCACCTCCGCAACGCCGTGCTGACTGTTCCAACTGAAGTAATCGAGTGGAGGTGCCCTAAGCCGAGCGAATCGACACCGTATTCTCAGACTCCGGCCACCATCGTTTGCATCGTATCCATCTGCTCTGACCACGTGTGAGCTGCTGCCTCTTCCACGCTTGGGAAGGAGGGCTGAAGGGGTTGCCGCTGTTCGGAGATCGGAGACTCAGGCAGTCGCTGGGCGGCGTCGTGCTTGGGGCGAGCTACAGGAGATCGGAGAAGGCGCTGTCAGACCACGTGCCGGTAGCGGCGACCTACGCTGACGGCGGAGGTGTAGGTGTTTTGCGGCAGGAAGCTATAGTCTACAGGGCCGAAGAAGTCCATGGCGTAGATTGGTATTGTTCTATCAACAAGCTGGTACTGCGCTTGCAGGCTAATTAAGAGCCTAAGATAGTAGATCGGTCAACCCGTGGGGCGCTCGGGCCAGGGCAACGCGGCGAGCTTGATCAGGGATTCAGGGGCCATAGCCCAGTCGGCATGAAAGGTGATTATTGGGCAGTAAATTATTTATTGTTCTGACCACTAAGCACGTATTTGACCTCTCTCATGTGGGTGCAAGTTTTTAAATTGGTCACAATGTCATTTGGGAAAGAGATACTATATCATAGCTTTGAATGGAACTTGTAAATTGTCCACGTGAGCCTAATTTTTTTACGATTTGAAAATATTTTTTATGAACTTCTTTATGAATGATTTAATTGTACACTCAATATTTTTTTAAATGATATATATGATATTCTGCATTTTTAGATAACCATGGTGCACTCAAAGAATATTAGAAATTAGTGCTAATTATTATTTCTCTTTTGAGAGGATCGATGTGCAGTACAACAAGGGAACTGAAAATGTAGAAAAACTAAAATATTTAAAATAGTACAAACCACAAAAAGTGAAGTATACGATGTTTGGGTGCTAGAAATTACGTCATACAATTATTTTTACGTTTGTGAGCATAAATTGAGTTATTTTAAACCCGTTGCAACGCACGGGCACTTTTCCTAGTTGCTCCTAACACACCAACCGGTTCGGCACCAAAGTTGTGTTGTCATACACCAAAGTTGCTCTATCGGACACCAAAATTGCCTCGTCACACACCAAAACTGCTCAGTCAGCCAACAAATTTGTTTCATCGCACACCGAAGTTGTACTATCGGGCACCAAAGTTGCTTCGTCACACACCAAAGTTGCTCTGTCGGGCACCAAAGTTGCTTCGTCACACACCGAAGTTGCTCTCTCGGGCATCACAGTTGCTCCGTCACACACCAACGTTGCTCTGTCGGGCATCAAAGTTGCACCGTCACACATCAAAGTTGCTCTGTCGGGCATCAAAGTTTGCTACATTACGAAACAAATTTGATGTGCGACGAGGCAACTTCACAACAGCGGTAAGCAGTTTCACATCAATTAAAATCAACTTTGGTCAGTGGTAAGCAACTCCACAATAATTAAATATAATTTTGATATGACACGCAACAACTTTGATGTGCGTTGATGCAACTACACAACCACGGGGAGGAACTCCACAACAATTTAAAACAACTTTGGTGTGTGTCAAGGCAACTTCACAACCACGGGGAGAAACTCTGCAACAATTAAAAGCAACTTTGTTGTGCGTTAATGTAACTTCACAAATCACGGGGAGGAACTCCGCAACAATTAAAAGAAACTTTGGTGTGCATTGATGCAACTTCACAACCTCCAAGAGGAACTCCGCAACAATTAAAAGCAAATTTGGTGTGCGTTGATGCAACTTCACAACCACGAGAGGAACTCCGCAAAAATTAAAAGCAACCTTGGGGTGCATTGATGCAACTTCACGAATCACAGGAGGAATTCCGCAACAATTAAAAGCAACTTTGTTGTGCGCTGATGCAATTTCACGACCACGGGGAGAAACTCCACAATGATTAAAAGCAACTTTGGTACGACACTAAACAATTTTGGTGCGCGTTGACGCAACTTCACAACCACGGGAAAACAATTTTGGTGTGCGTTGACGCAACTTCACAACCACGGGAAGCAACTCCACAACAATTAAAACCAATTTTGATACAACATGAAGCAACTTTGGTGTGCGTTGATGCAAGTTCACAAACTGCGGGAAGCAACTTTGATATATGTTGAGACAATTTTCGTAACTGCGACAAACAACTTTAGTAGATAAAATCGAGCAACTACTAAGTGGTGTTAGACAACAAAATGTTACATCAAACAGCTCGAGCCACCTCCATTTCTGCTAAGTGGGACACATTTGTTGGTCTCTCCCTTTCTTCTGTCGCAGAGGGCGCTCCGGAACGCATGCGGTGGTGTGGGCGGCGGCCGACGGGCCGAGGCGTGTTCCTGCTATTGAACGCGTCGCCGGCGCCGGCTCTCCTCCTCTCGGCCTCATTGGGCGCATAGGCGTCATGTGGAGGTGGCCGCTGAGTACTGGATGCGGCAGGCGCCGGCAGTCGGGGTTGCGCTGGGTTAGAGCGCGCCGGTTTGACTCGTAGGCAGCAACGGCGTAGCCGAGGCCGGCGAGCGGCGTCCATGGGCCGGAGGGCGTGTCGCCGGAGATGGGGATTGGTGAAGCGCGGTGGCCGCCGGAGATGGGGGAGAAGCGGAGAGCTGTGGCATCCGAGATGGAAGCAGGGCGGAGCACGGCGGCGGCCGCCCCTCCCACCCGACCGAGCTCTGGCGTGGGGCGGCGTGATTTGGGGAGAACGCGTAGGTTGGATTGATTCATTGGGACGATAGTGCGTACGTGTCTCTGTCGCTAGCGTGAGCGCTCGATCCATCCAGATAGCGCAGCTGCGCTTTGTGGTAATTCCCTAAAATATAATTTTCGATATTTTTTTAAAAATAGAGCCGAGGGAGTGTTCGACTCCAATAGCACTTTTCGCCAACCATGTCAACCAGAACCGTTATGGCGAAGTTGCCGCCGCCGGAGAGAAAGGCACCGCCCACGTTGGTCATTGTGCCGGCCATTAGTTTACCCAAAACTTTTCCTCTCTCGCCTAGCTTTCTCCAGAAGCCTCTCATTTGAGAGTCGACTCCCGGCGCCCGTCGCCGCCCCTTTCCTTCTCGCTTTCCGGCGGCGCTGCCGGCCGGCGAGTGGATGGAATAGGAGGTAGGCTGCTTCTGTACATAGTAGTAGTAGCTTTAGGTGTAGGGTTTGCCTCTATGGCGTCTGGCTTTATGCCGTATCGAAGCGTTTCGCCGGCGCTGGCGAGCGGCGTCGGTCGATCTGCGATGTGGTGGTTCTTGGCTATGGTGGCGAGGTGCTGCGGGTGGCCAAGAAGGGCGGCATCGGCGTCTTCGTCAATAAGCTCGTCTTCTCGTGCCCTCTGCTGGACAGGATCTGCTGCTGCTCCTCAATCTTGCCGTCTTGGAGACGGGCGATTTGGGGCGGATTGGTGGTGGCCTGCTCAAGCTTTTTCCTATCCCCCTTTCTTGTTGTTCTTGCGAGCTGAGAGGCTGGCCTGCGATGGCGAAGCCGGCTCGACATCCTGCTCAGATCGAGGCGTGCCCCCCGCCGATGTTCCATCTTCGACGCCAAAATCTTGCCGTCTCCGGCGAGTGGCTAATGCGGCGACTTCAAAGGGATTGAGTTCCCAATCGGTTTGTGCAGGTGAATCAGCGGCTTCCTTGCTCCTCTTCGTCCTCGGGAATCGGTGCTACGACGGCGAGGTCAAGGACGGCGGCGGAAATGGCGACGCGAAAGCTCCCAGGGGTGTGTGCGTGTTTTCTCTTTTCCTTGGGTGTTTTCTGTAAAAGGGGGACAACTGGACTGTCTCTGGATGGATCCGTTGTACGTTGTTGCATATTAATCCAGTTACGGTTGATTCAAAAAAAAAAAAAAGGCACCGCCCAAAGCACAAATCGTGCGATATCAAACGTTTAGTAATCGTCTGCGACTTGTCTCACTTGAAGGCGATTGTCAAACAGCAAATCGTGTACTGTTCAGGGACCACGATGCTCAGTTCCGTTAATTATTTCCAGTCCGAAATTTCAGGAGGAAATTATTGACGAAATTTTGGGCCAATAGGCAGTCACATACTCACACCACACACTTAAGCCGCCATGGCAGGTTGCTCTCATGGTGACCATCGTTCCGTGCTATCCAGGTAGTCGACCAGTAGCTTCCTTGGAGCTGTCTAGTTAAGTAAACCCAGGATAAACTAATTCTGTGTAACTTTGAATATCTTTTTGAGGACAAGGTGGTCGTACCACCGCTTGAATAGATAGAAAAGAATTGACCCAGTTTATAAAGAAAACCGGGTCCAAAAACCATACAAACTGTACAAAAGAAACACACAGACGAAGCGACCCGCCGCCCACACGACACAAGTCGAACAAACGCCACAACACACACCACCTGCTCCGGAGCCGCCGTCCCGGCGTAGCAACCAGATCGGTCTTCAAGCGATCCAGTCATGGTCGACGAACCCTCTACCCACGCAGTTTTCATCCAGTTGTCACCAAAACCACCTAATCCTTGTGTTGCTTGTGTTGCTTGTGAGACGAGCTCAGAGGTCAAAGTTTGAGGTGGCAAAAGCGTGTAGCACGAGGCTTGTGTTGCTTGTGGCTTGTGAATATCTATCAAGTACACCTAATCCTTGTGTTGCTTGTGGCTTGTGAGACGAGCTCAGAGGTCAAAGTTTGAGGTGGCAAAAGCGTGTAGCACGAGGGCGCCATGCTTCCCAAAAAAATGCTACTGCTTCTACTCGCCAAGCTGCTTGTGGCAGTGGGCGTCGAGAGCGGTGTGGAGTTCGCCTATGAGGGCTTCACCGCCGCGGGGCTGGCGCTCGACGGCATAGCCAGCGTCACGCCCGATGGGCTGCTGCTGCTCACCAACGACACCAACTCGAACATAGCCCACGCCTTCCACCCGGATCCGGTCAGGTTTCACCGTCCAGCGGGTGGTGGCGCGCCCGTGATGTCCTCATTCTCAACTACCTTCGTGTTCGCCATCGTGTCGGAGCTCGTAGACCTGAGCACGAGCGGCTTAGCGTTCCTGGTCGCGCCGAGCAGCAGGAGCCTGTCCACGGCGATGGCGGCGCAGTACCTAGGGTTGTTCAACACCAGCGACAACGGCGACCCACGGAACCACGTCTTCGCCGTCGAGCTGGACACCGTGCGCAACCCGGAGTTCGAGGACATGAACGGCAACCACGTCGGTGTCGACGTCAACAGCCTCAACTCCTCAGCGGCCGCCACGGCGGGCTACTACGATGACGCCACCGGCGCGTTCCAGAACCTGGGCCTGGCAAGCCGGGACCCGATGCAGGTATGGGTAGACTACGATGCTGCGACGACAGAGATTACCGTGGCCATGTCTCCGGCGCGGTCGCCCCGGCCGAAGAGGCCGCTCTTGTCCACAAGGATCGACCTCTCGACGATCGTCGCCGAAACGGCTTACGTGGCTTCTCATCGGGGTCCAGCATCGTGCTGTGCAAGCACTACGTGCTCGGATGGAGCTTCAGCGTGGACGGCAGCGCCGCTCCAGCGCTCGACGACGCCAAGCTGCCGAAGCTTCCCCGCATTGGCCCCAAGCCTCGGTCCAAGACGCTTGCCATCGTGCTGCCGATCGCCACCACGGCTGCCGTCCTCGCGGCGGTCGGCGTCGGCCTCTTGCTCCTCCGTCGGCGTCTCAGGTACGAGGAGCTGCGCGAAGACTGGGAGGTGGAATTCGGGCCTCATCGATTCGTGTTCAAGGATCTGTACGACGCCACTGCCGGGTTCAAGGACAAGCGGCTGCTCGGCAGCGGAGGGTTCGGGAGCGTCTACATGGGCTACTCCCAGGGTCTCGGTCCGAGGTCGCCGTGAAGAGGGTGTCGCACGAGTCGAAGCAGGGGATGAAGGAGTTCATCGCTGAGGTCGTCAGCATCGGCCGCCTTCGGCACCGCAACCTCGTGCAGCTGCTTGGCTATTGCCGGCGCAAAGGGGAGCTCTTGCTGGTATACGATTACATGCCAAACGGCAGCCTCGACAGGTACTTGCACGGCCATGGCGAGAAGCCCGCTCTGGACTGGGCTCAGAGGCTCCGGATCATGAAAGGCGTCGCGTCCGGCTTGCTCTACATGCACGAAGACTGGGAGCAGGTCGTCATCCACCGGGACATCAAGGCGAGCAATGTGCTCCTCGACGGCGAGATGAACGGGCGTCTTGGCGACTTTGGCCTCGCGAGACTGTACGACCATGGGGCCGATGCGCAGACCACGCATGTGGTTGGCACCATGGGGTACCTCGCGCCGGAGCTGGTGCGCACCGGCAGAGCGACCACCCTCTCCGACGTGTTCGCCTTCGGCGCGTTCCTCCTGGAGGTCACATGCGGCCGGCGGCCCATCGAGGAGGACGACGTCTACAGCGACGTCGACCGATTCGTGCTGGCGGACTGGGTGCTGGGCACTGGCGGAATGGTGCCATCACCGGCGCGGTGGACGCGAAGCTCCACGCGGGGTACAACGCCGCCGAGGCGGATCTGGTGCTCCGGCTGGGGCTGACGTGCTTGCATCCGTCGCCGGTGGCGCGCCCAAGCATGAGACAGGTCACGCAGTACCTTAGCGGCAGCGTGCCGTTGCCAGAACTTTCCCCAATGTACGTGACTATCAACATGCTCGCGGCCATGGAGACACACCAGGGCGTTCTTGGCACGCGGGCCGTCTGGCGGTCAGCGTGGAGCATCGCCACCATATCTGACATTGGCCTCTCCAGCGGTCGATGACATTTGCAAGGTATTCGACCTTAATAGGAGGAGGGCTGCCATTTTAGAGCATGCTGCTAGTGGTGGAGAAGATGATATTGTGACAATTGGGGAGATCTGGAGGCACTGGATCTGTATCTTTCAATGTTTTTTTTTTGAATGTGATGATTAGATATGAATGGACAATTGGACATATATATCTTACAGTTTTGAAATAGGAAGTATGGTTTCAACGGAATATAGAGGACTAAAAGAATCACGAGTTCACTCTCAGGATGTGAACTTGTGAAGATTAGAGAGCTTGCACTTTTTACATGAGAGCAGTTTGACAGCAATGAGTTCACTCTCAGTCTGAAATCTCAACGCCGAGGAGGGAAATAAGCCTCCTAGAGACCTGGCCGGCTGGACCTTCCAGCTTTCACACTTTGCGTAGCATCGTTCTGTACATTGGAGCTCCGCGAGCCAGGACATGGCGCTCCCAGTCCGACATGACGCCAAACGGATTCTCCATCCGGTCATTGTCATCGTCATCCCCGTCCACCACAAGCAGGCCCTTGCCATGTGAGATAAATTGCTCTTTCATTCCGAGCAGGACGGACTCCACGTCAGACTGTAAATAAATCTGCATCAGCAAGTGCAGATTTATGGTTTAGTTACAGTTGCTCATTTTCTTCAACTAGCTGCAACTAAATGTTCTTCATCTGACTTTGCTTGATGCTGCAATCACCCACATATGTGCATGCAAGATGTCGTTGAGGGTCTAACCTATAGGCTGGGCTGGTCATCATACCGTGTTCTAAACTTACATTTCATGCGTTGGATAAAAGAATAGCCAATTCTGAAGAACTAGCTTGGTTCCTATTCTGCTTCCATGGTAACGATGCTCAACAATTGGAATAGAGAAGTGGGGACCACAGTATACCTTCCCATTGATCTGAAGAAGATCTGCAACAGCTTCGACAAGCATTCTTCGTACCATTCTCCATCTATTTTGCTCTTTGTTGAAGTCGGGATTTGGGCACTGCAAAGAAGAGACCGTAATTATAAAAGATAAGCAGGATATCCACCAGGTAGTGTAAGCATCCATTGAGCATACACAGAAAAAAAATAAGCTAGTACTCCGTAGTACAGAAGAGTTAAGTATACCTGTAGTGTGACGAGAGTCAACTGTTCAGGGTAACTTAGTAATAAAGAGTTAGGTATACCTGTATTGTGACGAGAGTCAACTGTCCAGGATAACTTGAAATAATGGAGCGAAATGTGGAAGTTGCATTTGTTGATAGAAAATATCTGCCGAAAAGAAACGATGGCATCACTGACAATGAAATAGAAGGAGCCACAAAAAAAAAAAAAAGCGAGCTATACAAATAACAGAAAAACCCGTAGAATGATTGGAATAAGTAAAAACAGTTATTCGAAGAATTTTACATTTAAGGACTACGAGATGACAAGCAAAAGCATGCCCTTGTTGATTAGTAAGTATGTCATTTAAACTTGGGTAGTTAATACGGCAACATTTGCCTAAAATGTAATATGTAGTCGTCACGACATTTTTCACTTGGGATTATGTAATCCACCATCCATTGTGGAATCTGGATTTTTTCGAGACATACAACAAAGCAAGACATCTCATATGACAAAAGCAAATACATTGCTGCTTGTCCGCGATTTTGATGGCGTCTCCACAAGTGAAAAAATCCAATGGGTCATTCATTGCCTGAGAACAGAGACTGGTCTGGTTTCTAATCAAATTATGACGCTGGGAATAATTCAACATCCTACATAGTTGACAAGTTTAAGTCTTGAAAAGTTTAGTCAAACTAGTTATCCAGTAACTATATAGAAAAAGGATGCTTCAAGCCAAGGTGGACAAGGTCACCTAAACAAAGTTAGTTTGTTCTTTGTCTGAACAATTTTATGAGCAAACTAGTTGTTGGAACTGAGACTACTAGCATGAACAGAGAAAGGGTTAGGCAAAGGAAAACAAGATGCAATAGTTATGCTAAGGAAAGTAGATGCACAAGATGCTTACAGGTTTCTTTTCCCGGCTGATGATACTTCCTGAAGACACCTTATAACAAGCTACAGAAAAATGGGTTAGAAAAAGGTTGAAGCACTAAAGTCAATACAGGCTACATGCAGTGATTACCTTTTCATTCATCTCAAGCCCAAGAAAATTTGAACCTTCCCAGTTTCTTGCCATTTGGAATAGAAACAGACCATTTCCTGCACTAAGAAATATACTTACTTGAGAAGGGTGCTAAAATAGATAAACTATGAAGAAGTTACGAAATGTTATATATTCTTGTAATTTACAGTAGCATACAGTAGCATACATATGCACACACATGCACTTTGATGGTGGAAACACAAGCCAATTACAGTTAAATGGAATGAACTAGGTTTTTCTGATCATTGCAGAACAGGAATTGAGATTCAAGTCTTCTGAGAAAAGATAGAAGCCCCATATGTAATAGAAAGAGCAATACCAGTACGTAGTTTACTGATTTGTATTTAAATACTGGATAATTTCACAGATGGAACCAGTAAGAGCAGCCACATCATGATTTTCTATCACAAAGATGTTTTGATGTTAGCAGCTAGAGCCATTAACTGAAACTAGTGTGGCAAACCACATTTATATGAAAGGGTTCGTCTCCATCTGTGGTCATCATGCAACATACTATGATTTGAGATTGAATGTTCTGGAAGGGAGGCCTACCACTTCCTATATCAACAAACAATGGTTGTTCAGGGTCAGAGAAGACATCAGCCCATGAAATCTTATAGGGATAACTCTACAAAAAGAGAAGATTCTTTCTTTAATGAAAAAATAATAATTTGAGATGACTAGTAAAAAGCGAACTTCACAGGTTTTCAGTTTAGCAAAATATTGCATGGTAGTAGTTACAAAAGGTGGACCTTCATTTGACTGAATTATTTGGTAAGAAAAATGATAGAATTTCCGTGTGCATGTCAATATGCCGTCAAATGCAACAGAAATATAATAGAAGAGAATGCCTCCGAGACATCTGATGCATATAGGAACAGCATCCATCACAGGGCAATGATTATCTGCTGCCAAATATAATTTAAGAATACAGTTGCTATTTTTTTTCCAAGAATGAGCCAGTAGGTGCTAAGAAGCAATAAGCATGTCGCACTAAGCATTAAGCAATAAGGTCCATGGTGCCGTAAGTCCTTCAGCACTCGCTACAAATCATCAAGCGGAAAACTCAATTTAATCATTATTTTTTGTACGGAAAACTCAATTTAATTATTTTCCCATGGATCCCTATTTCATAATTGTTATGTGATATATTGATCATCTCTTATACATAGTATTACTTTTGAGCTGTGGCACTATATACCCTGGATTTTCAAATAAAAGTACTGCAGTAAAGAGTAAAGTGGTCTAAAGGATTACATGACCAATTCTTGACATTACAGAACATAAAAATGATCATTAAAATATTGGAATGTGCTCTCGAATAATTTAGAAACAGAGAGACTTTAACTGTATAGGTATGCACATATATGCACATTGTTAAATCAAAAGTAGGATTACTTGAAAATGAGACTTTAACTGTATAGGTATGCACATATGCGTTGGCATGGTAGGAGTATCAGGAAATCAGGCTACACCTTTTGTCATGAAAATGTTGAGGACTTGGGGTAAGTCATTCATGCATAAGGCATTGATTGTATAGGCACGCACATATGTGCTCATGATGAGAGCATCAGCTTAATTGTTTTTAATCTTGATAACGCTTTCAGTGCACTCAAGGACTGAGTAACAGAAATAGTAATTCTAGAGCATGACATACTTTATCCAATGCTGCAATACCAGGCAATATTCTTCCTTTGAGAAATTCCCATACAATGGATCCATTTTCAAATGATGTATATTGTGATGAGGTGTCTGATATTCCTTTTACTGCCTTGCATGCTGCACTTCCTACTAAAATAACATCACAACTGTTATGACTTGCTTTGTCCAGTATCTGACCCAACTGTGTTGCCCCAACAGAAAATTCTTCCGTTGCATCATAACTTGTAGGACCAATCCATAGAATCTTCTGTGAAAAAAAAGAATTTTAGAACTTGACAGGGTAAAAGGATTCTCTTGAAAAATAGCATGTAAGTTGATAACAGAAACAAGGGAACTCCAATCATATATGTCATATACTCATATCTGTTACTACACCAAGTAAACTTGAGCACATGAATCATCACATATCGATCATAAGCTCTCAAGTTGCTCAGGGTGTTGCTGTCAGTAATGCTTCATTCTTATGAAATCTCACATTTCAAAGTAACTTATGCCTGTGGGACATGTTTTGGAGCATATTTTGCAGTTCGATTCTTGTCAAGATAGTGCTAATGGCAATGCGGATCAGCTGTCTGTGCTTGTCATGCACAAAAGCGTTCTAGCAAAAGGTCAGCAGGGTGTGTCGCAGGCAGTGGAAGATCCACGTGCAGCTTTTTAGCAAAACCTCTTAATACATGCTGCAATTTTTGAAAAAAAAACTGAGACTGTGTGTGATTATGTGTTTGACCCCACAGGGTTAGAACTCTGGCTCGCCACTGGTCGCGGGGATTTCACAATCAGGCCAATGGCAGGCAGGTCTGACAATCAATTCAACACAGCAAACTTGGAATTCACAACCTCACTCGGCTTAGACCTGCACTGGAGGTGAGTGAGGTGGATGTGGCTACAGGGAACAGATCTTTAATGCAGTTCAGCCCAGGGTGTGCGATCCTTGGCAAAGTTGGTGTGCAACCCTGATGCTGGCCAAAGAACACGAGTAAGCCACAAATCGGGAGCAACTCCGTCCTGTCCGGTGTGTGAGGCGCTGGAGAAGGCCGGCCTCCTGAGCCCTAGCCAGGAGCCGATTCAGGGTCTGCGTCCTCCGATGCCAGCAGCATAGAGAGTCACGTACTTGTACCAGGTGTGGCCTTTAAGCCAATGTACCTTAAACTGTTGTTCTACCTACAATGCAACATGCACAGCTCTTTTGCATGTTCTACTACCTACAAAGATTTTCTTGCTGCAATTTGTTCCCAGCTAAAATAGTACATAGTCAATAACAGAAACATGAAAAACTGTGCGATGTTTTAAACATTTCAGTTAATATTATTTCATGGACTACATAAAGCCTCAACTAGTTGGTACCAGCAGCATTTCTTACCTTGTATGATGGCATTAATGAAGAAATTCTCTCCAGTGTTGATGGCCCTATGTCAACTGGTGTCCAGCCCAAAGCAATCAATCCTGGAAGATACATGGACATCAGAAAGCTCCATAATTGTTTAAAGTACCTACTTAACTGACCGAAGTTGCCCTTGAAGCAATTTTGAGGAATAACTATAGAGCAGCAAAAATGCTAGAATACCAAATAATACATAGCCAGTAACAATGGACATCAATGGATAAACGTGTATTATCATCAAATCAGGTGAACTGTGTAGCTCTACAAGTTCGCCGAGGCAGGTAATTTCAGCACCTGGTGTCAGCAACAAGCATTCTGTTTTCAATGTTGGCAAACTAATGTTATGGGCATGGTCCCGTTGCTAGCAGCCACGCAGCAAGCAGTAGCAACTTTGGCGACAATGAGGGATAAGTAGCCTTGTCGTTCTTGCTTAGTCAGTTTGATTATTTATCATCTCACCTGTTCGTGTATATATTTCCTAGAACTTATACTTTGACATGTAAGTTGAACAAATGAATAAGAGCTGTATCCCAAACAGTAAGTTAATTTATTAGAACGAATAGTATAAGCCTTGCCAAGAAAGAAGAGATCAGTATTGGAACCACATCAACAAATACAAATAGCCAAAGCCTAGTGACACTAACCAGACAATACTTCTGTTGAGTCAAACGTTTCCAATGTTTCATTATTATTGCTGTTCAAAAACCTGAGGTCTGTTGGATAATAAATAGGAATGTTCCTATTATGAGCTATTTGAATAAGTTGTAGCACTTTGTTGGTTGCATTTCTTTCTATCAAACAAGAGGGCACTGGAATTCCAAGGCCATTCATTATTTGAAATGATAATTTGCCAACAAGGAACAACCCATCACAACGAGAGGCTAATAGATGCAGCGCAGTAGCCTTTCTCAAGAAGTTACTGCCTCCAATCTGCAATAACCAGAACAATATCAACGGTCGATATGGCTAAACAAAATTGAAAACTTCATAAAATAGGTTCTAATATAAAGTGTTGATCCTGCTTGCAGATAGTTTACAGAAAACACTTGCTATGACCAAGGTTCATTTAGTGCACAGTTGCCATTGTTTATTAATTATTAAACGCCATGAGTGTAATATTCTCCAGCACCGCCTGAAGAGAGTGCATTAGGACAACCGCTAAATTTGCATGTTATCTACCATGACTAACAGGACAATACATTGAGCATGCACTATATCTCGAAACATTAGTCTTTCTAATAAAACTTGAGAAATAAAAAAAAACTACCAGTGTGTACAATACACAATACTACCGTCCAGACATTGACATAGCACAGGTATTTTTGCTACATTACTTAGTATAACACAAGACCAGAAGTGCAGCTCTAATCATCTGATATTGTACAGAAAAAAATAAACTATATGCTTACAGATATGGATGCTGGCAAAAAAATATGACTCCTCAGTCTAATAATAATGAAGTATAAGAATGAGAGCATGTGATTGGTGTGTGTGTGTGTGTGTGTATAAGTCATGGCATCAAAACAACGATAACTTAGCTTTTCGACGTGGATGATCAGAGCAAGTAGAATCACCATAGTTTCATTTTCTTGAACACACAACAAATGTGTTTCGTTTTGTACAATCAACATATTTTAATTATATAGATGTCTCATTTTTCTGATAGCACCGAAAAATTTGCTAGACAACAAAAACAAAGGAGATACTACAAGTGAACACATTAAGTTGTTAAAGCTAAAGCTACTAGATAGGAATTAAAGAATGTTTTCTTTTAGGTTTTATTGTCTTAACCTTGTGAATAGTATATGACAGCTGTATACACTATGCACTGAAAATAAAACAAGGACCAATGATTACTATTGCGATGTATGGGCGCCTTGTGGTGTCTGTGATCTTTAGCAACTGCATAAGCTCCTCCTCAAAATTGAAACCGGCAAGAGATGCGTAGCAGAAGCGAGTGATGCCAACAGTTGATGCACGAATCTTATGAGACATTGAGAAAGAATCGTTCACAAAAACTGCAGCACCTGAAGCTAGCTTCTGAGCAAAATCATAGCAATTTGCATTTTCTCCCCTGAAGTTCAAAAGATTTTCAAACAAGATAATATCATTCTGCACCCACTCTTCCTTCTTAAATGATGTTAAACAAGGGACACCATTCACTGGGATGACCTTTACTTGAAGAAGCGATGAGAGGTAGTCTGGCGATCAGCATTATGACAGGTTATTTTCAATTATCAAGAATGAACAAAATATGCTATTGTGAATAAGTTGGTAATGTGTTTAACATGTGATTCAGAATACATGACAGAATTAAACTACATATTACCGTCAACAGTATGGAAAAAGACAAAAGTGGCAAATGCAGTATTCCAGACATTTAGTGCAATGGAGTTCAATAGCATTCTTGCTCAGTTTCTTCAAATACAGGTCTTTTTGGTTTGCAAATATAAGACAAAACATTTACAGGGTCGCGTTTCACAAACATGTAATCCTTTCCAGAAATGTGTAACTTGATGCCCTGGCTTATTGGTGTTTGAATCATTCTGTTGTAAACTGAAATTTTGTTTTTGATCCAGAAACACAACAATATATAAGAACTTAGCGGTGTAAGGTTTTGCATAATCATATCAGCATATGAATGTCAATTAACCTGCAAGAGATTCAGTTGACTTTAGCACTGGAGTGGCAGATTGGAGGACTGGATCCCAACTGGTAACTAGAAGCACTTTCCCTCCTGCTTTGTACAAGTATTTGATAGTTGACAGTGTCCTTTTCAGTGAAATACTGCATGACCCTAGAGGATCCAGTAGAAGTACAGAATCAAGTCGCACCAGGACCACCTCTCCACAGAGTTTTTCAATTGGGAAATTCCTAAGAGTTTGCACGTGCAGATAAGATGTTGACCTATCAACACAAGAATATTTGTCCTGAAACAGATATATAAAAAGAAAAATGTTAACAGTCCATGCTATCAGGAAGTGGGCTAACATGTTATGCCTAACATTTATGAGAATATTCAGAAAATAAATACTGTTTGAGAGGACTGCATGAGTACGCCATAGAAAAGAAACACGGTTTGTTTTCCTCACTGGTTCTAAAATGTTCAGTCATCCTTAGCATTCAACATGACATAAAACATAAGACATACAGATGCAATGCTACACTGTATATTTTTTACATGATATGAAAAAAAATCAGACATTACAGTGATAGATATCGTGGCAGTATTTATCATCGAGTACATTCTGGCGTACCTCCTGGAGCGGAACTGCATTTCTAGTAGAATGTGGCACCTGACAGCATTGTACTCTACATGACAGTCTTTGACTCCCTACAATAAGTAACCTAAGATTGAATACAGTTGGAAGAAAACTGCAGCAGGGCATGCCCCCCAAAATCCTTAAGGAGTTGAGGGCTAATCACACCAAATTAAAAAAGGGAGAGATAACGCAAAATATGACTGAACAGCGGCTTCACCCGAGAAGCAACAGCTATGCCGTGTACACTCGGAGGATCCACCGAATGGCGGCCATGGCTCCTGCCAGCGAGATGTTGATGAGGTAAACTGAACACCGCAAACCTGCATGACGCCTTACTTTTGAAATCCCAACTGCCTGGTGCGTCGATGCTGATTCGAGCCCTAAATCCATGGAGAGCGAAAATATAAGTATCAAGGTGGAGAGGACAAGCACATGCGCGGTACAGATTAGAGGGGAGCAAGGGCATCGCTGCGTTGCAGAGCTGAAGATTATAGGGGCGGGCGTGGGCAGGCCGCAGGCGTATATGCTCGATCGGGGCAACGGATTTGGGTGAGCGAGAGCGAGGATTACCACGCTTCGTGCCGCTGGCGGCCTGGCGGCGACGGCGACGCCGATGCCGGCGCTCCTCCGCAAACTTTCTTCTCTCCGCGACGAGGAGGAGGCGAGTAGCTTCTCCCGGTGGATCCACGCTCCGGGGAGAGGAGGAGGAGGAGCCGCTTCTCGCGGTGGAGTTGGGAGGGCGACAGCTGTGTGCCGTTGGGGGAAGGAACCGCGGAAGTGAAAAGCCGACGGGATAAGGTACTGCGGGCGAACTTTTTTTTTTTGACATGTGGGCGAGCGGGCGAACTGTGTTTTTTTTTTTTTGACATGTGGGCGAACTGGCGTTGATCATCTTGGATCGGGCCGACTCGCACTGTTCGGCCTGACAGCGTACCGGCCTACCAGGCCTCGGATCTCATGCAGCCACTGCTGGGTACATCTATAAAAAGGTTCTCTTTAGAAAGGAACCAACCAGTCACGAACGTGCCACGTGGTGGATTTGTGAGGGTTAAGAAATCAAATTTTGTCACTGCAGGACGCTAGCGTCGCTCGTACGTCGCGTACATGTTCGGTAGCCGACCGAAGCTCCTCGCGTACGTGCAGCCGATCGAAGTCCCCGCGCGTCACATGCTCCGTGCGCGCGTACGTCCCGGCTAGCCACTCACGTACAACCGAAGGCCCGTCCATAGATCGTTGCTCCGCACGTACGTCCCGGCCGGCCGGCCGCTGTACAACCCGTGAAGCTCCTGTGGAGCTCGCTGTACAACCCGTGAAGCTCCTGTGGAGGTCGCTGCTGCTGTTTGTTTGTTTTTTTTGGCTTTTTGCATGCGCTACTGTACATGCTGCCTCCCGCGTATGTGTACAATTCAACCATCATCTAGTGTACAATTCAATCTACGGTAGTTGTACATGCATGAATATCAAGTTGTACAGATTATGAGCTATTGGTTGTATAAAGGACGGTGCACAAATTACACAAAACAAGATGTACAAAATTAATAGAATTGGGAGTACAAAAACATACGGTGTACAAATTATACAGAACAGGTTGTACAAGTATACATGCACAGGTTGTACAACTAACCAGACAAAGTTTGTACAGACACATGTTGTACAGCTAGACAGACACATGTTGTACAAACGCATGTTGTACAACTAGACAGACACGGGTTGTACAGACACAGGTTGTACAACTAGACAGACACAGGTTGTACAGACACAAGTTGTACAACTAGACAGATACAGGTTGTACAACTAGACAGACACAGTTGTACAACTATACATAACCGGTTGTGCAAAAAAAATTCGTCGAAACATATCAACATGAGATCTCGTTTTGAAGATCTCGACGCGAGGAGCTCAAAAGTGAGAAGGTTCGTAATTTGGATAAACGGTTCTCAAGATATTTCGTTTTTAAAATTCGGATTTGAAAAATAAAAGGGAAAACTGTATGCACACGTACGTGTATGCCCTTCCTTTCTCTCTCATACTCCCCCACTTTCAATCTAATTGTGACACATGGCAGAATGTAGACAACCAAAATTGGATCATGTGAGGAGAAACCGACACTGTCACAATTAGAACGATGGTGGGGTTACCTTTGCAAAGGGAACCCTTTTTCTAGTGATTGCCGCCACTGCTCCCTCTGTCTAGAATTACTATTGGTCAACCCCTCAAAAAAATACTATTGGTCAAAGACAAATTTTATAAACTTTGACCAACTATATGAAAAGGCTATCTACTATGTCTAAAATATTACCTCAATGTTATTAGAACCATCATAAAATATATTTTCATATTATGTGCATTTGATATTAGGGATGTTGATATATTTTCCTATGGTGAAATTTGCATACGCTCTAGTGAAATATGCATTAAGTCTATGGTGAAATTTGCATACACTGTGATGAAGGTGTTTGTCGGACTATCTAAGATGACTTCCTCGTATGCTTGGTTCGGTGGATTGCATGCATTGGCAATGGAAAAACTGCCCGATAGGTTTGCGTGGGCAATATCAAGGTCACTGCAAAGAGGCCACGATCATAATTGAAACAGTGACATAAAAGACTTGTGGATTTGGCATGCTTGGTTCATACAATGACATCAATGTGCTTCAGCGATCTTCACTGTTCAACAGACTTTGTGATAGGATGTTCCACCGTGCAAGTATACCGTCAACAGACATGACTACCATCTTGCAGATGATATCTATCCTCAGTGGACTGCATTTGTGAAGACTATAACAATCCAATTTGTAGCTACACAAAAATCTGTTAGGAAAGATGTTGAGAGGGTATTTGGAGTGCTCCAAAATAGTTGTGTATTGTTCTTGGAGTTGCATTGATGTGGGATCTAGAGACATTTTGCAGGTGATGACTTGTTGTGTAAGTTTGCACAACATGATTGTGGAGGACGAGGGAAAAGACGCACGAATGATTTTGAGAAGTCTGGTGAACCTGTCTGCCTTCCAGAGTAAGATGTGCAACATGTTCTGAACTTTTTTGAGATGCATCGATAACTTCGAGATTAACAAGTGCACGATCCAACTACTCAATGATCTCGTGGGCCACATGTGGATCTTCACTGGAAATCATAGAATTTAAATTTGGCACTATTAAGAATAATTTTATGTACTCTGAATTATTTTATCAAAGAGTAGACTATGTTTTATGTTGATTCGAACCATCGTATGATCGACGTGCATGACTTGCATGTATTTGAATTAAAGATTTCAGGTGTACGAGCGGTACCCTCGAGAGCTCCCAGGCGTTTAGGTCTCCTCGCCTCCCGTCGGCGCCGTCACCGATCTGCCCCGCTTATGTGGCCTTCAGTCCATGGAGGCGCGGTGGATCTCGGCCCTTGTCGGCAGGAGGGATCCGTTCTGGTATTTGTTGCAAGGTTTGTTTGGGTGGCGCTCTGATGGTGGCGGCGACATCTCTTTCAATAATGTCTCACCGGGTTCGGTCCCATCTCGGCGGCGACGTCGAGAAGCTTGTGGGAGTGGTGTGTTTCTCAAGGATTTCTTCTAGCGGTGGCGATCTCTGGATTGTTAAGGAGCTTCATGGACGGTTCATCCTTCTTCGACTCCGGGACAGATGTGATCTTCTTGACCCGTTCGGGCGACTTCCTGTCCGTAAGCAACAACGTCAGGCCGGCTCAGGGAGAAGCGACAACGACGGCGCGCTGTCGACACGGTCTGGAGGTTGAAGACGAAGGACATTCAAGTATCTCGTTGTAATTTTCGTTTTTATTGAAATGTTTTGTATTGTTCGGTGTTTCTTTTAATGTCAGATCTTTTTCACACAAAAAATGAGGTGTATCGTGTATGATTGGAATGACACACCCAACTCTGTCCATGACACATCCGGACGTGTCGGAGGAAATATGAGGACGGAATTTGGTTGGCTCTTGGAGGGTCAATTTAGACATAAGAAACGTTTAGATAGATCTGGAAAATAGGACGTCCACAGTCATATACGATCTGTACGCACGTATCAGATTGCACTGACAACATCTGGTCAATGACCGTGCACGTGGTTCGAATCATTCACCGTACGCACTAAACACAACCGAGTACAAAACGCTGATACATGCACAGCTGAATCCGTGACCACTTCACGAACGCTGCGCGCGCGGCTCCCTCAAAAAACTCAGCGTCCGCCGCAACGGCGTGTCAGCTCGTCGACGAACTCGTCGAAGCTTCTTTGCGACGATCCACCGGGCGCCGCGGCGGCATCGAGCGTCGCCCTGACCTTCTTCACCTCCTGCCGGAGCTCCTCCCCCTCCTTCCCGGACATCACCCCTCGATCCTCGCCTTCACCTCGTCCGCGAACACGGCGCCACGGTCCCCGATGGGCACGCCGACGCGCCACTCCCGCGCGACGAGCCGACGGTTGGTGAACTGGTCGGTGAGCAGCGGGAAGCACAGCATGGGAACGCCGGCCCACACGCTCTCCAGCACGGAGTTCCACCCGCAGTGCGTCAGGAAGCCGCCCACCGCCGCGTGGGTGAGCACCTCCACCTGGCAGCACCACGGCACCACCAGCCCGCGCCCGGCGGACGCCTCCGCGAATCCCTCCGGCAGTGGGTCCGGGTCGTCGGAGCTCACGATGTCCGGCCGCATAACCCACAGGAACCTCGCGCCGCTCGCCAGGACGCCTCCCGCGATCTCGTGCAGCTCCTGCTTGGTCACGTGCGCGTAGCTGCCGAAGGAGATGTAGAGCACGGACCCCGCCGGCTGCGCATCCAGCCAGCTGGAACAGTCGGACTCGGCCCACATGGAGGTGGCGACGGCGCTGCGGGCGAATCCGGCGGGGAAGATGGGGCCGACGGCGTAGAAGGGCTTCTCGGCGCGGAGCGCGGCGATTGTGGACGGCTCCAGCTCCTCCACGGTGTTGCAGAGGACGTAGTCGGCGCCGCGCGCCTCCTCGAAGGCCTTGAAGATGATGCGGTGCACCACGCTGGTGGTGTCCGTCTCCTGCAGGTACGACATGAGCTCGTGTGGCTCGATCGCCGGCACGCCCGGGATGTACGTGATCGTGTCCTTGCGAGGCTCTGCAGCACATGCATGACAAAAGGGATCGTCAAATTTACACTCTGCACCGATAAATTTAATTACATGGCCAAAATGAATTCAGGCATGATTAAGAACGAGAATTGATCTAGCTAGGTCGGTGTGACGCCTGTTCATCACCGTTGCATCCGAAGTGGCCGTTCTTGGTGAGCAGGTGGACGTGGTAGTAGAGGTTGAAGATGAGCGCGGGCTCCGTCCAGAAGGACACGTACGCGATGCCGAGCTTCCTGGCCAGCGTGGCCGGCCACACGAAGAAAGTGTCCGTGACGAGGCACGTCGCGGCCGGGTCCACGACGACGCGGCGGAGAACCTCCTCGACGTGGCCGGAGAAGGCGTGAAGCAGCGCCCCCATGAACTCGTCGTGGTGCAGCGACCGGTCGAACTCCACGGGGAGGCCGTCGCTCACCAGCTCGTACCGCACGTCCATCGTCTCCTCCGCCGCGCGAGCGCCGGCGAAGACGTCGTACCCGGCCGGGTCGACGCCGAGCGCGCGCGCTGTCTGGTGGTGCACGGCTTCCGTGTTGACGACCGTCACGGCGAAGCCCGTGCCGCCAGCCGCAGCGCGAGGTGCGTCACCGGGATGACGTGGCCCTGCAGCGGGTACACCACCACCACCGCGTGCGGCTTTCCCTTGCCGCCGCCGGCCTCCTCTGAGACATCACCACCTCCACGGCTCCACCTAGCTAGCTAGCTAGTTCCTCTGTTTCTCTGATCGACGACCTTTTCTAGCTGGTTCACTGCGCATCGTCGCTTCCCGTTTACTTGTATGGCCCAGTTAACGACACCGATGGCCACATTTTTTTTTTGACCCGGCGTCCACATCAAACTTGCTTTTATGCAATCCGTCGCTATCGCTTCGCCGCCGGCCGACCTCCGGAAATCGGAATTCCGATTAGATCGCTTCGCAGTGTGATTTTTAGTGGCTACCGCCTACCGGTTTGAAGAAGTAGCTAGTGGTGTTGATTTGCCAACGTTTAGTCAAAATTGGCGCACTTTAAAACACTGCGCGCGACTTATCTTTAGGGAAACGAATGGTGTGATGACATGGTGCTGCAGTGGTGCGAGCGTAGGTGAGGTAAGCTCATAAGGAAAAAGTCCATTTCGAAGCTTGAACCCGTAGAGGTTAGCAAAATTGAACATCGAGTCCCAAAAATTGTCACTCTCAACCTTTGAATCCTGGTCTATTTTGAACCTAGAGCTGTTTTCCATACCAGAAAAAAAACTCAAACGGGATAACTTTTTTCATTCACCGACTAAGCAGGCCCATGTGTCATACGTACCTCCCACCTCTCCCCAATCGGTTCTCTCCCCCAACCCCCCGCTCTGCTCACTCTGGCATGGAGCCGCCCGAACAGAGCTCCTCACGCCGTGGAGGGTGGAGGCGGTGGCGAAGTTGTCCTACTGACAATATGAGGACGGCGGCGGCCACAACTACATACAGTTGGCGGAGACGGCACTGCTATCCAATGTGTTGGTCGTGCACCGCCACGACGTCTTGCTCGGTAGCCCGGAGGTCGAAGAAGTGAGAAGTGGCAATGTGCTACGATGTCAGAGACGTCTATCCACCGACGACGGTAACACGATGTCCGACAGTTGTGCACTGCCGGTCGGTCGCGAATCGTCCTCAGCAAGGGCGTTAGTGTCATCTTTGCATCTTCTATGCCCGGGATGAGCAGTAGCTTCGCCGTGGCGAGGATTTGTTGCGCCTGCTCGTGTCCCCGTCGCCGCAAAGCCCTGGCCGTCAGCCTTTGCGGCTCCTTACGAGATCTGCAGGGCCAATAACTTGGTCAACCTAGCTAAGAGAAACAGATTGGGGGAAGTGGATGGATATGATAAATGGGCCCCACTGTCAGTGAGAGAAACATGTGATCCCGGTCGGGATTTTTCCCTTCCGAGTGCACCAACCAGGTGCAGAGTTCAAAATAGACCGGGATTCACAAGTTTAGAGTGTCAATTTCCATGATTCAGAGTTTGGGGTTCGATTTAGCTAACCCTTACAAGTTCAAGGTTCAAAATGGACTTTTTCCGCCTCAGGATGACCGACAAAGCAGCCAACGAGCCACGTCCATGCGGATTAACCGTGCTTAAATCAGCTCAAAATTGGCTCACGTGTAACCAAACGAAAAGGGTCGCCCTCCTCTCATGGGCGAAAGGAAACCCTAACCTTCCACCGCCGCCAGCCCCCTTCCCCTTCACCTTATCCCAACCCCCCACCTACCACCCACACACACCCGTCGTTGGCCTTTCCTATTTTTCCCAACCTTAGCCTACTCTACTCCCACGTGAGTCTTCGATCTGATATGCTGGTTGGACAAGTTATCTGATATGCTAGCCAAGATCGTTGGAGGGACCGCAACGTACTGTTGCACCACCCGTCGAGGCGCGTGTCCCTCCAGCCGTTTTCGTCCATGATGACGGTGGATAGGGGAATGATGCCATCGCGGGAGATGGAGATGTTGTCGTGTTCCTGGCATCGGAGCGACCCCCCTGCGCCACCACCAATCTGGTTTTTCGCGAGACACTCTGTTCAAGGGCACGTCAAATCCCCGGGTGCGTACATTTTTGAATCTTCCTGTGTTGGATCGACATCTGTGGTAGGCAGCACGATGGGCTCTTCGCCCGTCTCTACCCCTGCCACGGGAGTGCGGCCTGACGTGAAGATTCATTTTCCCTAGGCTCGTGGCGATCTCCATCCACTTGGATGAGCCTTGGCATCTCATTCCCGCGATTACCAAGCTGGTAGTGATGGGGGGTCCATGGTGGTCATGTTTGAAGAAACTTGATAGGCTATGGAGGTTCCATCGCGCATGCTCATGTCGAGTCTAGAAGTCTATATGGAGTAACCGCAGCTAATTGGAAGAAATATGTGTTTCAGACGAACGAAATTTTGCAATCCGGTCTCGACATGTGGGGGCGGTTGCCCCTGGTAAACTTTGTACTTGGCGGGGCTCTTTAGCTATGTGTCTCACTTTCCACGGTGAAAAACCAAGGTCCGACCTTCGGTAGTTGTACTAGCAATGGTGACTCCCTAATCAATCATTTTCTTGTTGAAGGCATTGTCTGAAGATTGGACATTTCTCCAGGGTGAGAACTCGGGATCTGACCATGCTGGTACATTGACGGTGTTGCACACTATTACCTTTTTGGAGGCTTCGATTTGTAGAAAAATCTAGAGTCGAGGTGTCGTTACCACTGGTAGTGCTATTGCCGCTGGGCTTTGATTGCTTTAACATGATCTTAGTTTTATTTTCTTCGTCTTTGTTTTTTCACCTGTGTGCATTCTTAATTTCTAGACTTACTCTAATCTATGTTGTTTCAGAGATCATTTTTGTATTAGTATATTTCCTTTATCGAATAAAAAAGGAAAATGGTGAGAGTGGAAGATTTTTACACGGTGAAGCTAGCTAGATGCCTAAATGTGCTCTATACGCATAAACGCACTCTGCATTTAGATGCTCTGCCTAGATCTATCCCCGGGCAATAAGAGCATCTCAACTCAGGACGCTGGCGCGCTAATTTTTTTTGCATCGCCAAAAAGACGTTTTAGCACGATGGGCGACTGTTTTGTTTCAGCAGACGCGCTATAATTTACGCGCGCTGTGCTCCGGCAGGCGCACTAAAATACAGCGCTCATCCAGCGGCGGTACAACAAACAGCTCCTTAACTTATACAAATAAGTCCCTGGCCAAAAGTAAAAATTGCAAACAATACCCCAATCATTGGAGCTAGCTACCTCTCATCTTCTTCCCCGCGAGCAGCAGCAAGTCCACGCGCGAGGCCGGAGCGAGCAGCTCGCCAACGTTGCTAGGCAGTCCACGCGTGAGACAGGAGGGCGGGCGGCGGGCTCCGGCCGGCGGATTGCAGGGCTAGCAAGTCCACGCTGCGAGCAGCAGCAGCAAGTCCCCACGGATTGCAGAGTAGGCAGTCCACGCGCGCGATTCCGGCGGCGTATT